>CM056600.1:16645910-16753655 GCA_029721355.1 Tegillarca granosa | reverse complement strand
TATTACGTTGTAAAATGAAATATTTGTAACAATCTCTTTCTAGTTCGAATTAATATTAAAAAATTCTACTAAGCAAGATTGAAACAACCCATGAACCATGTAATGACATCCAACAACTGGTCTGACTTATCACTTTGAGAACATTTGTTGAGATTTAATTCACAGAGTAATATCACTTTTAGAAGAAAAACGGGTAAACGATAGTTCTATGAAAACGTTGTTAACATAAGGATGCAACATGTCAATCACGGGTTGATTTCGCTATTAGTTAGCTGTTACCATTTGATTCAATTAATTTCCAACCTCCGCGCTATGACCAATAACGACTTTATACGCCCAAAGTGGAAACACCAGTCGCCATGATCCACAGACGTACACAGCATTCCACATGTTTCTCCACCGGTCATTAGAAGTCTCAAAGCTGTCACCAACCTCGTATGTAGATCCTTTTGCTATTCCTTGAATCAAACACATGGAACGTTGGCTTTCCTAAACAAATTAAAAAAAACCACAAGATTATTCTAACTGTTGTTTGAGTGAGTTGAATATTTTTTTTGTTTATTACAGCCTATGTCAATGTGTAGTTGTACCAGGTATGCATCATTCATTAACCTATCGGATAAAACGTTTTACTTGTTTATTTGGTAAAACAAACGTGGTAAATTACCATTATTCAGTGTACTTTTTTGTTTTTTTCTTTATTATTTAGATGTGAAAACCTTTTATGTTTTACTGTTTTAAATTTTCTCTCCAATTCTGCTTATCATTAAAGGTAGTTCAAAGGCCCAGTGAGTCTCTTTACGTAATGCAATCACATGTATATTAAAAAAGTACTATACTAAAGAAAAGTGGTATTGAGACAATCAGGAAAAGGCATACGACAAGGACAGATCCTTGCACTTAGTGTGATTTCTTGGTAAGGTGCTAGCTCACCGAGTCAATATACTGCAGACAGAAATACCACTTCCCCTATCATATTATCCTGGCGAATAAGTCGATAGTCTGTTCTAATGCTGAGCACCAAGCGAGGAAGCTATAACGAAATTCAAAGTCCTATGTATGACCCAAGCGGAGTTCGAACTCTCGACCTACTACTTTCAGGGCACCCGCTCTACCACTGAGCCATTGGCGTTACAACATATGGTATGAAGACTATAAAACATCCATGTGTTGTAAGCGGCCTTGTGTCTACCCTGCTCAGTAATGAGGTAAACTGACAGGCTGTGATTGGTTAATATATGTCATCTCCCATGTGATTGAAATTCTTTAACTAAAAATAAGAATATTTTGGTAAATAAAAATGATAAAATTTCTTATTTTAAAATATTTATTGGATTTTTTTAATCATAACTGTTTATAAAAATTGCCTTAATAGTCAGTGCAGAACTGACCCCATATGTTTACATCCTGTGATAGCTCAAAAATTTCATGGGTCATGCTGGGGTGTACCGGTATGGATTTTACTTGTCAAGGTTGTAGTTTATCATACTAAATGCACGGTGCTCAACGAATATTATGAAGTTAAATAAACAGCACCAAAGTTGAAAATTTTATGATGCTAAGGTGGCACATGGTCCAGATTTGAAATGTTTACATATTTAAAATAATTGAGGCATTTGTAACTAAATTTCAAGCTAGATTAGAGTCAAATTCTTTTATTTTGCCAAATTACATTGATTTTAGGATATTTGGGATGCTCGATATGCGTCTGGCTATGGTCAGATAAGAGTTGTCTGACCTGTAGGCAGTTTTATCACATAAGGAAGCATGAGAAAGTCCATAGGCTTACCATGATGCATTTGCCAGGTGTTGCATATGCCACACCTATGTCATAACATACTTGGCCCCCCCCCCCATCTTGTTTTGGAGACCAAACACATAAATCAAAGAAAGGAAGCATTTAAAATTTCGAAGACTATGTGTTTGCACTCATTTTTCATTATGTATATTTTAAAAAGTTTAAAAACATTATTTATCAGTCTAGGATAAGAATGGTCACATTTGTTCATTTTTTGTCCACAGTGAGGTATAATTTGGTTTCGAGATCTCGAGTTGCGGCATGTCATTTTTCCTTATTTGTCACATCCACTACATGTTTTTACAACATTTCATAATTTTTTCATGCTATGCTTGTTGTGCCTGCTTAAAGTTTTCAGTTTTTATAGACTTTTTTCTTGATTTTGTCAATTTTTTGTTCCTTTGACAGGTTGACATGTACCTTACTGCCTTGTACAATTGGACATATAAAGTCTGACCAGGCCCATTATTGACACTGTACAACACTGTGACCTTGACCTGTGCATGTTTTTGAAATAGTTACATTTCTAGGTAAGCTTCTTCTCAGTTACCTATTATTAGCCTCAACTTTTTGAGTGTTTTTACCAAATTTGGTTGTTTCTAGGGCTTTCCGACAAGTCGAAACTCTATCCATTTTCTTAGCTTAGTTGCATTCTTTGGAGTCCTGTCTATTTTGAAATCAGAACTAAGATATGCACTTTTACAGCCAGTTGCAGACAACATTTCTGCAAACATAAGAATTAACTGAATACAGTCTGTAGTCACCTAAGTAACATAAATTTATTGCATTAACATTATTGTGACATTGTGTGGTAGAATATATGATAGCCTCCTTCTGTTAGATTTAACAGTTTCTATAAATGCTCACATTTTGGTAAAATGTCTATGTTTTTATTATTTTTTTTGCTCAAAAATCATAAAAAGTGTGTTTCAGATATAATTTTGGGTAACATTTATTTGATAATTTTATATATAGGTATGAAGACTATAAAACATCCATGTGTTGTAAGCGGCCTTGTGTCTACCCTGCTCAGTAATGAGGTAAACTGACTTTGACAGGCTGTGATAATATATGTCATCTCCCATGTGAACCAAAAATAAGAATATTTTGGTAAATAAAAATGGTAAAATTACTTGGCAAAAATTATTTTAAAATATTTATTGGATTTTATTATATCATAACTGTTTATAATGAAATTGCCTTAATAGTCAGTGCAGAACTGACCCCATATGTTTAAATCCTGTGATAGCTCAAAATTCCACGGTCATGCTGGGGTGTACCGGTATGGATTTTACTTGTACAAGGTTGTAGTTTATCATACTAAATGCACGGTGCTCAATGAATATAATGAAGTTAAAAAAAATAGCACCCAAAGTTGTATTTTTTAACATTGCGGCCTATGGGAATTTTTTATAGACTTCGTACCATATATTGGGATGTTGTGACTAATGATTATTTCTTTATTAACAGTAATACGTTTCTCATATGTAATGTATCTATTCATTGTTTAATTCCTTTGTGAAATCTATATTTTCTGGCACATCACTTACATACCTGCACATAATTGCGGAAAAGGGTGGAATATGATGATTTTCCTTCCGACATCCTTTTAAAAAATCCTAGAGGTGATTGTTCATCAAGTTCCTCCTTTGTATTCACGATCATATATATTTTGTAGACCGATCCACATAAAGATAGCTCGTACTTTAAGAAGATCGTAATACAGATCATCGGTTAACTGGTAACAAGGTCATCGAACGTTTTAACGGTATTCACCAAAACCTGAAAGGCAGCAACAACATAGATAACAGTGTTTGTGGAAATGATTTTATTTCATAGTTGTAAAATGTCAGAGTGGAATGAAGCGGGGTAATGGTGTTTAACGCAAAAAGCCAAGTGACTTTTAAGAGAAGGTCAATTCTGAGATGGTGGGAGAAATTGGAATGCCCGGAAAATACTTTCGACCTCCGACAAGCGAAATGACACTTTCCAAAGAAGGATCTGCCCAAGTGGGATTTGAATCTAGTTAACGAGAGGCTCTTTGAGCTTTTAGCATTCGGTCACCGAGGTTTTTAATTTATCAGATGATTATAAATTCAACTGGGTAGCTCGTTTGCAAACAAGTCCCATGTGAGCTTAACCAAGGCCAGGATATGTCATAAGCTCTTGATCTTTGTTCAGTCGAGTTAAATGAAATATATCATAGTCTTCATTTAAATAAGTGTACTATTAAACAATTAATATTAAAAACAGTTAAAGTAAACAAATGATATAGTTAAATATACCATGCATATAATAGAGTTGAGAAATATTTATGATTGTCTTTTGGTGTTTCAAGTTCAACAAAATGCACATTTTCATTTTTGTGGTCCTATATATTTTGGTACACTATTAGTTTCTTTCGCATTTTATTTAATTTTATTTTTTTATTTATTTAATAATTTTTCTGTTTTAGGTGAATTTAATGGGTTCCTATAAAGTCGCAAAAAAATTGTTAATTGTTTAAGATTTAATCATGAAAGGTAACCGTGTAAATGAAACAGGAAAGCTATCAGGTAGAACACTTGCGGTAAAGAGTGAACATTCATCTAAAACGATTTTGGACTATATTTACTTCTTTCCTAAGAATGTCGGGCATTTTTGGTTATTTTCGATTATTTTTTTTTTTTTTTTTTTTTTTGGACCTTGCTTATAAATTAACAACACTATCCCAAATAATTTTAAAATAAACTTACCTCTTGCGCTATACGGTCTGCCTCTCTACAATCAAGAGGATCAAATATATCGGCTTTCTTAGTAGGTGGGGGTTTTGGCGGAGGATAAAAGCTTTCCACGAGCGGAATTGGAATCTACAAAATAAATAAAATAAAACACAAATTACTTTAATTTTATCACTATACTTTTATTAAGATATCCATTGTAACGTGGTGTTTTGATTAGACATATAAGATCTCTCTCTCTCTCTCTCTCTCTCTCTCTCTCTCTCTCTCTGGGCACATAAAATCTCTTTTTTCTCCATCTCTCTCTCATAAGACATATAAGATCTCTCTCTCTCTCTCTCTCTCTCTCTCTCTCTCTCTCTCTCTCTCATTGGCCCCAAAAAACCTTCTCGTATTAGACATATAAGATCAAGATCTCTTTCTCTCTCTCTCTCTCTCTCTCTCTCTCTCTCTTATTGGCCACAAAAAACCTTCTCGTATTAGACATATAAGATCTCGATCTCTCTCTCTCTCCCTCTCTCTCTCTCTCACACACACACACATATATTGGGCACATAAAATCTCTCTTTCTACTTCTTTCTATCATAAGATCTCTCTCTCATTGGACACAAGATCTCTATCTCTCTCTCTCTCTCTCATTAGACAAAGTTCACACACACACACACACACGCGCGCGCGCGCGCGCACGCACACACACACACACATTAGCTTTTTATTGTGGACTTGTTCTTAAAACCAAGACAGGAACAATTTTGAATTCTGAAATTTAGTTATTAGTCTTTCGATTATATTTGTTTGAAAAAACTTGACTAGCTTTACAAAAAAAAGGGATTATTTTTCACAATTATCTGAAAACCTTTTCATTTGGAGGAACCAATATCTGGGTTGGTATCTGTTTCGTATGTGATGTTCTGACCACTCTCGGTGTTGCTTGGCTTTTGGGATTTTGATATTTTCCCCGTTGAGGTCCGTGTTTAAGTGTGTTGATTTGAGTGGAATGGTCGTTTTCATCTTCATCCACCAATTCTTCAATGGCCAGATCCGGTTCCTGCTGTATTTTGGACTTTTCCTTCCCCGCACAACCACCCATTTTAGCGTGATTGCAAATAATCTGTAAGCAGTAAGCAGTAAAGGAAATTTTATTATCACGTGTGCGCTTTTTAATTCCCATGTATATCTGGAGGAAGAAGTACGGATGTAAGACACTGATGCATTGAACTAACGTCTTAGGTTAAATGAAGGTAAAACAGACAAATATAATTGCAGATGTTATACAGAAGTTACAGGTTTTGTTTTGCAGGATTGCATAATTATTGTTTAAAATGATTACACAATTATTGCTTAAAACAAGCTTTATGTTATATTTTTGCAATTAATATGAATACATCGTTAACAGTTAAAAAACAACACGAATAACAATGAGGTTTTGTAATTTTAAAAGACAACAAATTAAAGGATTTGTTGGATAGCTCGTTCATTGACATGGTGTGTTACGGTCATGGCAGTATTATTCTAATCATGTGGAGGCGATCAATTTTAAAATTGAAGGGGAAACCGGAAAACTTTTACAACAACCACTTCTGAGATTGGGTAAAAAATAATATAATAAAGCTACGGCATAAAATGAGTTACCTGTTCTTTCTACACTAAAAAATTTGGCCGTTGGTTTAGACAGTATTGTTGTTTTGTTGCTTCGACATTATCAGTGATAAAATATTATCAATACAAGATTAACACCTTAACGAATTGACTATTTAGAAGTTATTATAGATACCAGTAGTGACCAAATCAAACTCACCTGCCATTTACTTCATCTTCATTTTCAAAATCCAATAGCAATGCATCATCTCTCTTAAAATCTAAAATATACAAACGTTTTTCAGCTCTTAAATTCTATTACACGGTCACAGTCATGTTAAGTTTTTAACATTTTAAATAGGAATAATCACACGGGTTAATGAATCTTAAACCGGTAACTAAGGACGCGTTGTTTAAAATAGATCGAAACATTTTGTAAGCGTTAGATGACGCGTTTTTGTTCTCTTGACATTGACAATAAATCGAGACAATGCGATAGGTTTAAAGTTAGAAATACAATATTTTGAGGTTATTTTATAATTTAATTATTTTTTCAGCGTTTTTCTTTAAGTTAATATAAACAGAATATTATATTCCATTTAATTTTTAATTTGATTGATTTTATTTCTACTATTTCAACGTTTTAATTTTTCTCCTGTATATCCCTAAAATCTAAAATACCTAAACAGATTCAATCGGCAACATGTGGAAATGGTACTTTTTGAAATTTTAATTAAAAGAATAAACTGTTTCAAATTATTATAAGGGCATAAAATTTTATATAATTACATTTAGTAATGCCAGCTCTAAAAACCGTCACGGGAATCATATCATGTACCAGATATTTTCATTTTGCCTGATTTTTTGCATTTCGTAATATATGCAAATGTATTTGAATATATTCAAATTTCATTAATATTGATTTTAAAACTTTACTAAATGGTATTTAAACCTTACCAGTGTTGTCTTGATGCATGTTTTACATTGTCTTTCGCTCTAATTAGTTTATTTTTATCAAGATTACAGTAAGTAATCTTCAGTAATCAAGATCCGTTCAACAAAAATATATCTTCAAATTTTTATGGCCCCTGGATGTATAACATCCGTCGTGCTTCATTGTGCGTGTGTGTGTGTGTTTCAAAAAATATATGTAATAAAAATTAGTTATCGACAGACAATTTTCATTTTAATAAAACATTAATTAATCAAGTTAAATTATGCGGTTATTCATTTGTTTTGTAGTACGGAATGGGGTTATTAAATGGAACAATAGTCATTGTTATTCTATTCAACGCATTACTTAAACCCGTTAAAGTGGTTCACGTATACAAAATTAGATAATTCTAATGAAAAGGGGTCTATTTTAACATAATATATATACAAAAATATTAGTGGAGTTTTGTTACTTTTTTCCGAAATTCAAAATTCCTATTTAACATGCTGATGTATTTCATTAGATCATAACTATTAAAGTGTACATATTAAATGCCTAACTTTTTCATATCATTTTGTTGTGTCTGTCTCCTAGTGACCCCTTAGATGTTATCATTTATACAAAATAATTGTCTTTAATGTTTCACAGTGGACTTAATTACTTAACGCCATATCTCTACATTAAAATTAATTGAAGTGTTTAACCCGTGTAAGATCCATTCAAGATTAACGCATTTTTCTTTGAGATTGCGTGATATATCGGTACACGAGTTCTTAGTACAACAAAACACAAATGCGTTAGAAATGGTCACTTAACGTTCTCCGAGTTAGTGTCTCTTGTGTAAGTATACATCGTATTTTAATTTTTTTTAATAAATGTAAGTTTTTTTTAAAATTTACTCTTATTTATATAAAACCAACTTAATTGAATAGTTCATTTGTAGCTAAGGCACTATATAATTATATATGTGTGTGTGTGTGTGTGTGTGTGTGTGTGTGTGTGTGTGTGTGTGTTGCTTATTGGTATAGAATGAACATGCTTGGTGTCAGAACTGAAGTAACAATAAATAAATATTTTTAAACACTTGATCACTTGATACAAAAGTGATGTTAACATTTTTTGTAGCTTGTATGTAGATATGGGCGGTTCTACGTCATCACAGAAACCTAATAATGATATTTTAGCCGAGCCTGAATCCGAAAAGGTAAGGTTTTAGTTAACTTTGGTATCCATCAGGAGTTTTATATTCGGGGTTTATCTTTGCATGTCTAATATCATCTGCGTTTTTTTTGTTTGTACTCTTGGGGTTTTTATTTATTTTTTATTTTTTTTTTTTATTATTTTTTTATTTATTTATTTATTTGTTTGTTTTTTGGTTACATTGGTTAACAAAAATTTAAGATTATTCACTTATCTCAATGGCTATTGACAAGTACATGCTATCTGCTAATTCCATTGGTTACTAAAAGGTACAGGTTATCTGATAATTTTATCGCTTATTGACAAGTTCATGTTATCCGCTAATTTCACTTGTTATCGACAAGTACGGGTTTTCCAGATGCTAACTGTCTTTTCTACTGTCGATTACAATTTTAATATAAAAAATCGAAATTATAAATTAGTTTTAAACAACTTATTATCACGGCCCATTTGCCAAACATATTTTCATACTAACGATGTATTAAGAACCGAGTTTAACAACCAAACCTTCATTGTGGGAGAATTTTGGTAAATACATGGCCTTTACATTGGCATATGACCTTTTCTTCAGATCTCAATACCGGACGTGGAACCACACTACCCACCGCCCTATCCACCACGTTGTTCTAAGAGGGACGTGTTCTTAAAGCAAGATTATGTTGAAGTGGATGAACATGCAAAACAGGTAAGTCATTTTAACCTCACATATATTCAAAATTTGAATAAATAAATAAATAAAAAAAATAAATAAATAAATATTTAAATAATCAGCCACTTAAAAGAAGAGAACCATACATAAAAATGTTGGGTTATATATTTCGTTCATTCTTTAATATTTGTCTCCCTTTTTGACAATTGTAACAGTTTCAAATATTTGAAAAGATGTCTTGAGTGGGCGCTATCAGAATTTAAATAACAATGTTTTGAGAATTGTAGCATTCTGTTGTTTTTTTTTTTAAATTCACGAGGGAATATTGTTTTCAAATTTTATGTCTTGCTTTATTGTTTTTCTTAGGCACCTGAATCACTGAACAAAAGTTGGAAAGACCTTACTGAATATCTAACAGAGGGTTTGACAACGGATGTACAGCGACTTAGATCTGTATTTATTTGGCTGGGATCTCAGGATATTGAAGGAACGAACTATGAAAATATCAAAGACAAAAACTCGCCACTTGCCAATATGAAATTAATCAAAGATAGACAAGGTTCTTACGCTGTTATGTTTGCCAAACTTTGCAGGTACTTTTGATAACTAAAATAAATGTAATACGATCCTTTTTTGTGAAATAAGATAAGAATGTTCAAGCACACTCCTGTACAGTTCAATGCTAAATGTATATGTGTTTGCCAACAAATACAAATGCTTGTACCATTATAACTACCAAATTATCATTTGAATTATTCTTTGCAACTTAAACGGTAAGGAAATGTTTAGTTTGTTCACTGTATTGAAGACGATCACACGGCACAGTCACCGACTACTTAACAGATCTTTTCAGAACTTTTTCTATTTTGTCTGATTATTTAATAAAATGTAAAATAAAACCTCTATAATTCCCACTAATTACTTTAGACGCCACAGTCTTCTAAGCAATAAAGTTTTTTTTAAAAGTTTTTATTTAAAAAAAAAACGATATTTGATTTTTTAATCAAGTTTATGTTTAAGACCAAAATCTGACTTAACGAACTGGTTTATTTATTGTAGAGCTGTAAATGTGCCATGTGCTTTAGTTCGGGGGTATGGAAAAAGTGTAGCTTATGAAGTCGGTGATGATGAAGATAAAGTGAAGACTCTTTACAACATATGGACAACTGTTTTTGTCCAAGATAACTGGCACAACGTTGTACCTCTGTGGGCGTACAGAAATGATGTGGATAACAGAGGAAGAAGAAACACGCTTTTAGAATCAACAGGTAAATGAACAGTTAAACTCCCCGAGGGTATCCATAACTCAGTAGCGCAGTACTTTATGCTCTCAGAAAATGTACCATTTAGTTTTCAGCCGTCTTATTTTTGAAATTTATTTAAACTATGATTTGTTCTCTCGTGCAAAGCATTCCTTAGATGGATTTGGGTTCATTTTGAAACTTTAGATTCATCAATTTTCAACTGTTTGGCTTATGTTTTTTATCTATCAAACTTTTCGGCCCCTAGTGTCACTGATGAGGAATCATTTTCCGAAATGTGCACATCTGGCACATCAAAATTTAACTGCTATTTATGTGATATATTAAACAACGACGAAAAAACATTGTTGGCCCACATGACAAAAAAGTTTTAAATTAGTTTAAATGGGTCAAGCAACTTAACGGATAAAAAGTTGATGATACGCTTTTTGGTTTCACTATCTTAGCCTATTCACTTTTAAAAGCTTTTTAATTTTTATTTAATTAAATAGATTTGAATATTGAAAAGAGATTATTTTCCATGAAGCCAAAAAATATAAAAAAAATTATACTTAAAATACTTAACAAACTTATTTTAGACTGAAGTTGAAGTTTTTATCATCACGATTACTACAACTAACGCGCTGTCATAGTACAGACTTAAAAAGTTGTCCAGTCCGCTTGATATAAATAAATCTGACCAGTTGGAACAATTTTGCAATTGTTCTTATAATTGTAACTATTTATTTTATACATTAATACCATTTTCGCAACAAAATACAAAATCCTGCAGGCTGATGACACTTAATTTCAGTACCAAAGCATAATAACTTCTTTACGACAGAGTAATGTTTTATTGTGGGGTCGTCAGAGGTACCTTGCCATTTCACCCTCTTACTTAATTCGATTTTAATTCAACTTCTTTGTCGATATTTTAGGTGAAACAGTACAACCACCAACATTGGTTTCGGCAAGACAAAATCCACAGTACATTAATGAATATTTCTTTCTGACGAATCCAGAAGATTTAGGGACGGTTCTATATGCCAAAGATCAACCATGGCAACTGAGCAAGATACCGATAACGTTTGAACAATTCTGTAATATGCCTTATATGAGAAAGCATTATTTTATTTATCAGTTACAAATCACGAGCCAATACCAGTGTCGTCTGCAAGCAGAGGAAGGGGTCTGCACTATCGTTATAGAAACAGTCAATTTAAAATGGCAGGGATTTTTAACCTATAAACTTATTTATGACAGTAAAGAGTCCAACAGTAGTATAGATGAAAATATCAGTTTAAGTCGATATGTAATTATGGATAGACAAATCGGAAAATGGACATTTGTGGTTCGATTTCCGATTCCTGGTGTGTACCGGATTCATATCTATGGAGGTGAAATGTCAGACTTATACTCCGGACGCCAAGACTGGATATGCAGTTTTAAACTTTTCTGTAATGAAACAAGACAAAATAACGATCCACTCCCCTGTCCAACTGGAGTTTTAGGATTTGGAGCAAACGTTGGATTGGAGGAAGCCGGACTACATTCACCCTCTCACCCCAGCGGTATCATTAGAGTCAATACGCGACAAGAAGTAGATCTAAATTTCTTAATGACAGAAAAAGTGACACTTACTACAAAATTAATTCACAAGGATTTAACACCTAAGACTTTACGTAAATGTATAAGCCAGAGGATAGCACAAAGTAAACTAACTATTACAGTCAAAGTACCTCAAGAGGGGGAATATATACTTCAGGTGTTCTTAAAAACTAAAGATAATGAAAATAACATTTGTAATTACTTACTTACAACTGATGACACAACTAAAAAGAAGAAAACTAGAGAGGTAGGTTTTTGACATAAATTAATTTTTAAAAGGATATAGATGAATAATAATACATTAGACATTCCCACGACAACAGAAAAGTGCCCTAGATTACGTCGCACAAGAGAAACAGAATCAGTAATATTGAAAAGAAAAACAAAAAATGAGATAAAAAAAATAAGGTATTGGGCTTTGTATGGACGTCAGAAAATTTTAAAGTAGCCACTAAAAAGTTTGAAAACAGAAAAGCAGAGTTTATATTGAAAAAATGAAAATAGATACGAAAGAGATACGTAAACATAAAAAGTTCGTGTGCCCCTCGTGAATTTGCGATTTCCGGAAGAAAAGTCCCGTTAAATGATTTAATGAAATAATTGACCATTTGCTTATAAATTGCAAATGTTTTACTCTAATTAACGGGAGAGGTTTTGTACAAAATTAAACATATCCTTTTTTTTTTAAACTTCCAACTCAGGAAGGACATTATACTTTCACTTTTGTATAGACGTTTCAAGTACCTGTAGTGACTTTGTAGATATTTATGTGCTACTTTTGATTATTATGAAATGACGCTTTTAAAAGAAGCACAACTATAAAACATTGTTTATGGATGTCTAGAAATAAACCTAAGGTGTCTGTAGTATTTCATTGTAAAAACTAAAATATTCTACCTTCCATGTTTGTATTATAGTACTGAGAATAATCAATTGTTCGATATTCATAGACATTTAATAAATGTAAAAAACAAGAAACAGGGGACTTTACTATGCAAAAGGTAGTAAAAGTTGTTTTCCTTTGATAGAATCCGACAGAAAAACGAGCAAGAGAAAGGTTAAAAGCTTTGACAGAATCAATGAAGAGACCAGAAGATATTGATGATGCTATAGACAAGTTCTGTAAGTTACAGCTAGCAGATAATGGCGATCTGACAAAAGCATATGAGCAAAGAGAGTACCTCAGAATTAAAATTGGTAAGAATGTTAAAAGAATGTCAAAATCCACCTTCTACCCGTTGGTCCCAGATTATTTACCGTATATTTTCCCCTCGGATAATGTTTTTTTCTTGCATTTAAAGTCAAACAGGCTTATCGTGTGCTTTTTAAAAAATATTACGGAAAATGCTATTTAAAAGTAGCACATGGCGATTAACAATTGTATAGTTTTTGTTAAAATGAAAAAGTAGCGTATGACAGACCAGTTAAATATTTATGCATTTTTCTTGGAAACATTACAAACCTTACAAGTTCAAAAACAAAGTAAGTGTCAATACCAGATCTTTTTCCTTCCGGCCCGGGTCACCGTCAATACAACAGATTCGGACATGATATCATGGCCGAAATCAAAACAACATAAGCATTTATTTCTTCTGACACTAAAAAAGAGAAAAACAACATCAGGATAATAAAGAAATTATACAATAAAAATACACGAAATTGTATATTGACACAATTAAGACCTTCTTAGATTGAACATAACCGCATTAAACTAGAAATGACCTTTGAGAGGCATATACCTCATTCCAACATCGTCTAGGAGAACGATATCTTGCATTTCACTTCGTGACATTTACATTTGAAATATTTGCTTACTTTGGATTGCGACACATTGTCTTGGCAAACAGTAGAATGGCATTCAAACCTAGACTTTGTTGTATGTAAGCCAATGAGAACTTTGCTATCGACCCAACCCCTCCCAAATTATATCAGTAAATATATCTTACGTTATGGATGTTGTACTCTGTAAATTTTCATGTTCTTTACAACACTTTAGAGCTTGAAGAGGCCATGAAAAGAAGTCATGCCGATACGTTAGAAAAGGCCACGAAACAAGCCAAAAATTCCAAGTTTTACGATAAATTATCAGAACTGGTGGATAAAGCAGACCAACAATTAGACTATTTACGGAATCTTAATAAGTTTGTATATGACATCTTAGAAATGAAGCAATCAACCGTGTCGGAGTTACATCGATACAAAGTAGCACAGCCAATTATCCATGACGTTATGAAAGCAACATATATTATACTTGAAGAAAAATCAATTGACCTTGACGTATGTATACCTATCTTCATTATGTCATATATCAGCAAGTAAAACTAGTTTGACCAGGATTTGCCGAATGTTCTTATCTTTTCAAAAGTTATTTTACATAGTGTTTTCTCTGTCTTACTCTGGGTAATTAAAACAAAACATTTTGAATGTGATTTTTCTTAAATGAGCTATACTTAACTAATAAGATATGTTCATTTACTCTCGGTTTCAAAAACTTTCTAGATCATAATATGTAACAGGGTACTATTTACAATAATGTCTGGTGTCCTTAAAGTATTCGGAGGCCTCGGTATACGATTTTAATTTTTGTTGTACAATAATAGGGTGTTTCAAGTTACACTGATGACAAATGCAGGCTATTCCAGTGCCTTTTGTACATTGTTTCCTCTGTTTTGTGTATAGTCTTAAAAATCAAATGTTTATCATTGTGGAAAATCACAAAATTAATGTTATGTTTCGCTTTATTTATAAATTGATGTGCCTTAAACGAAAAATTGTTAGTAAGGATCATGGAATTCATGTTCTATTTATTAGGTCTTTGAACAACAAGCCTATTGTGTATCTATTTCATTTTTAGCTCACCTGACCGAAAGGTCATGTGAGCTTATGGCATGGCGCGGCGTGTGTATGTGCGTGCGTCGTTAACACCTATTTTCGACTTCTCCTCCAAAACTGCTGGACAGATTTCAATGATACTTGGTCAGAAGCATATATGGGCCAGTGCAATTCAGATTTGTTCATGGCGTTGCCATGGCTACCAAAACTAGGTCAAGGTGACCTAGGGGTCCAAAAATCTTAAAAAATCTTCTTCTCTAAAACCGATGATGGGAGAAAAAATCTGATGTGATATTTGGCTTCTCTAGGGTCTTAAGTCTTAGTTTGTTCATTTCGTGAAATTTGGTCGAAAAATGGGTTACGCGTTTTTGCGTTTAATTTTAAAAATTTCGTAAAATGGCTTCAAATTGTTATAACTTGACTATTTGAACAGATATTGACATGGGGTTTTCAGTTTTGACTTTTCTTGAAATGACCTTTAAAATAGGGTCAAGGTCACAAATCAAGGTCATGACCTAATTTGTGATTTATGCAGTTTTAGGCAATTTTCTTGCAAATTTTAAGAGATATATGAATTCAAAACATTGTTAAAATGTTCCCCATGACAAAATTGAAAAAGGCAACAAGTTTCGTAACTATATGATAATCCATGTATGAGTTGTTTCCCCTGAAATTTTATTTTTGGCTTATGAATACAAAAATTGTGCATTAGCTTGAAAACTATAAGCTTTTTGTATAGGCATGTATATTAGAATATTAGGTATTGATATGAAAATCATTTAGATATATGGTTCAAGGTCATATGTTGAAAGGTCAAGGTCATAGCTGCATACATGTACAGAAATTGTGAATTATTATTATAATGTTATATGTTATTATAGTTAAATGGTGCATATGAGCTATTATAAATGAAATGTGACCAGACATTTCTGATTAATTATTGCAGGATTTTCCAAACTTGAGGAATTTTGTGAACTTTTTGTATTGAAGTTCTTTGTAAGTTTTTGGATATTTCCTCAGGTGAGCGTTAAGGCCCATGGGCCTCTTGTTCTTTACTTACTTTCATTGAAGAGAAAGGAAATAAAGAACAATTTAAAACATTACAAACAGTATCTTATTTTCATATTTTGGCATTTTAGAGCATAAGATTGACTTGCAAAAATGTTGAAAAAAATCTGAATTTTCGAAATACATGTAAATTTAGACATTTTTCAAAAAATCAAGTACTTTGTATATTGAATTAATATTCGCCTCAAATCTGCGCATATTAGCTTTATGCTTGCTGAAAAGGCATTTTTGTCGTCCATTTTCGGGTTGGAACCAGCTTGGATTGAATCAGATCTATCTCTGTCACTGAAACGTTTGAACGTTATAAAAACCTATACTCGCTTAAAATAACCAGTAGGTACGTGTGAAAGACACATCTGACATTTGTGACAAACCTATGTTTTTCAAACCCATTTACTATTAAACACTTTGTCAATGTCTTTCTCTCCGCCAGTCATTTCGTAAGTAGGTTAACATGACTGCCTCAATATAAGTGAAAGAATCCTATAGGTGCATTAAAAGACCATTTTTCACTACGCTCTATCACTTCATTTATTACAAAAAACACTTTGTAGCACCAAAAGTTATGGGGCAAACGATGACTGTTTAACCCGGTTTCAATATTCGATATTCAATATTTACTTCGTTTGATGTGGCAAGTTCTTGAAATGATTGGCTTTTGGCAAAGAACTTTTTTTTTAATTTTACAAACTGCCTAATTTCAAAATTTCTATACAGGATTGGGATGAAATTCTTTGGCTAGCAGGAAAAACGGGTAAAGATAGCTTACTGAACAGAATAAAACAGTTTAATATATATCAAGTCAAGTATGCTACTGTAGACGCAGTTCAGAAAATACTCAAACCTTATAATGAGGAGATGGTACGATCTGTAAGCGCTGTTGCTGGTACATTCTACGTATGGGTACGTATGGCCGTGATGGAACACCGTTTAAGTATAAAACGATGTTATTCGTTGTGTACCTTTTGCGGAATGGATATCAAATTTGTGTTAAATTTGCCTTTTTGTGTGGTTTCTAAACAAAGAAATTGCTAGAAACGATATATCAAATAGTAAAACTCGGATAAAACATATATTGGTTTGTCTTATGACGAAAAATTCTCACCGTTCTAAGCATTTTTCTATATTTACAAATGAGGTTCTTCCGTAGCACCTTGTTTAACTACTACAGAATTTATATGCACTGAGAGCATTTCCTTTTTCACTTGAATCGTAATAACATTATCTATTATAATAAACTAATACTGGACTAAATATTGAACTGTGTACGGGGTTCAGTATCATTCAGTGTGCCGTTTAATATTCGCTGGATATATACGTGTATTTAATTTAAAGGTATGTACTTGATGGTTAATT
Source organism: Tegillarca granosa (assembly GCA_029721355.1). NCBI lineage: Eukaryota > Metazoa > Mollusca > Bivalvia > Arcoida > Arcidae > Tegillarca > Tegillarca granosa. The sequence goes on along the minus strand of CM056600.1, from coordinate 16,736,671 downwards.
ATTGGTAAGGATTAAGGGCTCTTCATCTGAAACGTTCTGTATATATCATCCTATAATCTGGATATATATATATATATATATATATATATATATATATATATATATATATATATATATATATATATATATATGTGTGTGATATTGTGGTCCTTGTATCCTTGATGATTTCGGTTAATACACAGATTTAACATAACTCGTACACATCTTCATTGTGCTAATCTCTACAGTATATGTTCATTTTTTATTTACAGTGCGTGAATATTTGTGATGACTTCAATCAGCTCTCTGTGAAAAGAAACAAGCCAAGAAAATACTGAAGAAATAATTTGTTAATTAGGACCAAGGTTTATTGGCAAGCTATTATCACAGTATACCAGCAAAACAATAGCTTTCTTTTTACAAAAAAAGTTTTTGAGAGATCCGGGAAAAACAAATATTAGTTTTGGAGAAGAAACCATTTTCAGCAGATGTTTTCATCGGAAAGTTTCAAGACAAGCGCATTGCTTTGTTCAACATCAAAAATGTTATTTAAACACGCGACACACCATATAGTACTGTAGATAGAAATATTAGGGTACACATTTCGCTGTTATTTATCTATTTTTTTAGAATGGTTTATTCATATACTCTGTGGAATGGTCATGATTGTTATAGGTCTGAGTTTGTTATATAACCTTTGTAATATGATCTTAGTACCACATTCAACTAAATACACGAATACAAACAGATAATAATTAAGAGTGTGGACTATTTGATATGTATGCTCTCGTTATAAACCAATGCCGTTAAGTATTATATTTTTTTCTATTAAAAAATATTTAACATGTATTTTGTTCTGATTATTAAAAGGGTTGTAAAAAATCGATGTAAACGGAACATATATCTCGAAAACATTAAATCTGGTTGCATCTCATTAAAGATCATTATACGCGCGTTTACCCACTCTTCTAAATAGTTAATGAAACGCGTGCATGCCTCGTGCTACAAGTAACTTGACAAAGTCGACAAATAAATTTACAACTTAAAACATCGTTACCAACGTAACCATGAATATGACAAAATACAGGGTAACGATAAAAAACAAGAAGACGTATATTTTTCAACTCTATAAAAATGTTCAATAGACCAATACAAAAGCTAATTATGAAAACCGAAATGAAATTCTTACTATTTTCAGTTTTGTTTGAGATGCTCATCTAGACTGTCACTATGGAACCTTTGATGGAAGTTCATGTGTATACACTTTTTTTTTTTTTTTTTGGGGGGGGGGGGATTGTGATTTGGACATGAACTGGTATGTTTGTGTTTTATTTATTATTAGAAGCTATCCATGGTCAGGAATTTTATCATCATCATTAAGTTTTTGACTCTTTTTTAAATTTTTCATATTTTTGTAATAATCTATTTTGTTCTAGTAGGATATGCTTTTAATTTTTCCTTTTCTAAACTTCATTTATTAATATTATTATTAACTTGATACATGTACTAGTATTTATTTTTCCATCTTTCACCTATCAGTTATAATGTTTTTGAACGATGCTGTAAAACAAAATAGTATAAAAAATTAACACTGGAACCGTTACAAAACAAACAAATGTTTTAAAGTTAATGAATGCTTTAGGCATTATCCAAATGATTAAGATATGGTGGCAAGACTGTATTCGGAGGATAATTTTAGTTTTCCACACAGGTAATTATATAGATAATAGAAATGTAAGGTATAGTAAAAATGTTTTAAATAGTCACTTAGAAAAAACAACCACTATGTTTTACCTTGACCTTGTCTTTCATTTCCATACCTGTCAAGTCACAAGTAGTGCTTGATTAGCTCGAATGTTAGGCAATATGCTTTTATGAATATATACAAAGTTACTCATGTTTATGGTAATTGACCATATACCTGTAGCGAGGCTAAGATAGTTCTGGTGTTGTAGTTTTATTATACAATAAATAAATAAAAATGATTTCTTGCCAGACATTCTGTCCGAGTCTATTAGCTTTGTGGTGAAGCGCTTGCTTCGATATTTGGCCTGGACATTCGGTGAGGAAATGGATTTTTTTAGGTGTTTTCTCCCTCTTGTTACATAACTATTAGATAAATGATTAACAGGCAGTTAAAATCAGTCAGTAACATGTGCTATCTATGTACGGGAATTGGTACTTAAAATTAATGGAGGAAATTTTAAAACTTGTCCTATATGGTGCTAGATTTTTGGTAGTTTCCAAAAATTTGAAACAGTAAGATATGATTTGGCAGTTTCCGAAAAACTGATACGATAATAGGCGTTTTTCTGGTTAGAGTGATATAATTCCGGTAATTTAAAAAGATGGAATACAGCGGTCAATATTTAGTAGTCTCCATAAAACAGATGTTATTTGGTTATAGATTTTCTCGTTAAAAACATCTATTGTTATGATGGCACTAGACAATTCAACCAGAAAGATGACAGCTTCTGTTGTCACTGATAATGAACTTGTTACTTGATATAATGACAAAAGTGTTAGCCAATTTTTGGCCAAATTAGCAAAATTTTCTGCAATTTCTTTGAACCCAATGAAGTTATTTTAGATGATTTTTTTTAAAAAAAAAATGCTCGATTTATATTAATTTTACGGGAGGCCATGAACCCGAACCCTCTAGTGTTTCTCGCAATCTTTTATAATATCCTTAATTTTGTATTTGGTTGTGGTGTCCATGCTTAAAAATATCATACACAGAAACATGATTTCATTAGACAAAAAAATGTGTGCACTGCCACAGGACTATCAACTGTTAAAACCTGAAATGCAGGTCATGAACTGCACATAGACCTTTGTACGCGGTCGGACTTTTTTCAAACTGAAAAATGGCTAGTTTCAATTAAACCGTTTGTTTTATAATGCAATACATCAACAAATTTATGAAAAAGAAGGACTAGTTAATACTAGTGCAATCGCTCTTTTACATTGAAATCTCTCTTATGAAATTTTACGCGACTTGTTCGATATGTTATGTGCATTGTAAGACTTCTTAAAAGGATTCGACTCAAATAGTGAAATGAACATTACATCCCTTCAATGTAGTCTCCGCGGTTGGAAATACATAATTTCAATCTCTGAATCCATTTCGGAAATGCTTGACGGTACGCTGATTTAGGTAGACCTCTGAGGCACTGACTAATGGCTGAGCCAAGGGCTTGTCGGGACTTGTAACGACGACCAGATAAGAACTTTTTAAGAAATACAAAAAGTCGCAAGGGGCTAGATTTGGAGAGTACGGTGGGTGTGGCAACGGTAACTTTCTCCGACTTAAAAGATTGCTTCCAAGCTCAGGTGACGGAGCATTATTATGAATTAGACGACATTCATTTATGATAATATTTCTTGGGCTGTTTTAATAAAAAAAAATACCGACCTGTGTCACACTTTCGCCTTTGACACCGGAATTTGTACTGCTACACCATCACATGAGAAGAATATGCAATAAAGAATCTTCTTTGTACATATGCTTATTTTTGCAACTACAGGCCTCCTACCGTGTTTAGTTAACCATATTTTGTTTCAATTTTTTCTTACTGGTTCGAAATAGTGAACCTATGTTTCGTCAGTTTTGTACCAGTAACAATGTTTGCAAATTGTCTTTGAGTAATTTTCGGAAACATTTTGAGCAATATCTCAGCGGATTATACTCGTACCCGTTTTTGGTCATCTGTCAAAATATTTGAGATCTATCTTGCAGAAATCTTTCGTACTTTCAAAATACGCTTTAAAATGAAATTAACCCGCAAAGAGATATTCCAACAGCTTTGTCAATACACGAATTGTATATTTGACATCAATTTAGATTATTTCCCCGACTTTTGAGACATTTGTTTTGTCTGTTACAGTCAAGGGTCGGCCAGATTTCGCTGCATCTTTGATGGACTATGTATCAGTAAAAAATTTCTTTCTCAAGCGTTATCGCGTTGTGGTACATAATAGATATGAAAGGAGTTTGAGGTGTGCATGAGTATGCTATTTTCACAGTCATTCACTCAATTGAGTGAACACTCGACTTAAATTAGAGAATATTTAAATGTCCATTTTTAAGACACCACAAAGTTAAAGCTGAATCTAGTGTTATATTTAAATTGTTTAGTGTGGGTTTGTTAAACAAAGCAAAACATTTATCTTATAAAACTTAGAATTTTTTAAATACAGATGAGAGAGAAAATTGGGAATATTTGGGTTGCGTGTACACTCAATTGAGTGAATTTTGTGAAACTGGGACTTGGGCACGTGCCTGGTTCATATCTGACTTACACCATATAATAATATTAAAGAGTTACAAATTATCCTTATATAACAAGTCCAAGTCGCTGGTCTTCAATTCCAACATCGCGAGTTCGAATCTTGGTAGAGTGAATCTTAAAAAATTGGTATTTTTGATTGGCTGTTGCTTCAACGAAAGCTCTTCTTGTCTGCACGATAAGCGCATTACTGTGTCATTGGTAAAATGGGGACACGCGCTACGACTCTGATGCAAAACTAAGCCAAACCTTCGATATTTTTAAAGATTATATGTTAGATAAAGAAAATGGTAACATATTTTTCGCTCATAATACATTTTGGAATTTCAAGACGAAGAAAACAATCCGTTATATCAATACCATCTCTCACAGATGTCGTTGATGTATCAGTGATACTCAGTCTTAGAGACCCCTCGAAAAAAGAAGATTACAAAACATTAATGTCTACCATTATTATCGTATGTCAGAGTTACTTCTGCAATCTCTAAATTTTTCAATGTTTAACTGACAAAGTAAGCTATGAAATAAAGATCTTTCAAGCAGTATTCAATTTATTATTTTTATTTGTTTAAAAACTTGTTTTAGTTTAAAAATTCAACTTGACCGTTTTTTTTTTTTTTTTTTTTTTTTTTTTTTTTTTTTTTTTTTTTGGTAGAAGTAAGTCTGTAAAGTACATAATGATCATATTGAAATAGTTTTTTTTAAAAAAGAAAATGGATAAAGGCTGATAAATATCGAACGGCAACGTCATACTTGCTGCACTTAAACAAAAGATTGATAAACAAATGCTAACCTGTGCGCGTGCATAAACCAGGTTAGTGCATGTATTTAGTTATCAGCCTGTGCCCGCGCTACGTAACGGGTTATAAACTCTATATTAACTTGGTTTAAACAAACGTATGGTGTAAACATTACATATCAAACAACCCTCGTATCATGTTTATTAAGTATTTGGGGTTTTTTAAAATAAAAAATCAATCATGTTCTAAAGTTAAAACATCTACTAAGTTTTGAAATAAATAAAATAGTTTCTTTGATTTTTTTCCCCCATTTAAATCTAGATCTGGGTGCTCTCATACTTGTAAGAAGTACATAAAAAAGAACAAGTATTTTAATTAATTATTTAATTAATTTTTTTGTTGTTTTTATAATTATTTTTTATTTATTTATTTATTTTTTTGATAATCTGTTACTGATTAGAAATTCAGAAATTGATCTTAAATAAATTGTTTAGATTTTGAATGGTTAATACGTGTCTGGTAAAAATTGTCTCAGCCCAAGATCGAACCCGCAACTTATATAGCTCATCTGTTTGACCTTGTGATTATTTAAAATTAATATTTGTAGTATTGTTTACCCGAGATTTACATACAGTATCGGACTTTATTTAAAGACAATATCAGATAGGTTTGAAAAAATTACAATGAACTGCATTATACCAAGTATTTTAATTGTTTAAACAGAGCTAACTTAAAACGGTGCAATGTAGAATAAAGAGGCATCGAGGCTCAACGCCTCACCCGGAACGATTAAAAGATTAACGCAAGCATTAGAAGATTAATCGATCGTAACGATGAACAGATAGAATCGTACAAATTTAGTCAAAACGTTGTCAGAGGATCAATCCATGTAAGTACATTGTTTATTTTATTTTTGTTTTTATTTGTTTCGTTGTTGTGGTCATGTTTTCACGACAATCGAAATTTAAATTTTAAACAAATGGGTTTTTTTTTCAAATACAAGATCAATGCATTGGTATCATGTTTGCTTCAGTTAAAAAAATATCCGTTACGACTTTTATTATTAGCTTCTCATTAATGCCATTTATCCAACAAATCCAAGTTTCAGTATGTTTTGACATATCATGGTATGTTGTGTAACAGAAGAAATAAAAATAAATGGCAGTGTAGGAATCGAATCCGGATCCTCTCTGTATGTGAGTGTTTTACCAACTGAGCTACCCAGATCACTACATTCTCTCGTATTTTTGAGTTATTCCTGAACAAGTCTTTGTTGGAAAACCTCACAAAATCAACTCCAATGGACTTTACAAATATATCATATAATATTGATGTAAAACTACAATTGAACAAGAAAGTTTTCCCGTTATCCCGGGAAAATGTGACGTAATCGTTTTCTATCAAATTCCGCACAAACGTTCAAGGTTATTGATAACGTAATGGGCTTTCAAAAAATCTTTTCAGATATGAATAGATGAAAAATATTTGTGCAAATTACAACAAATATGTGAAGTTCAAACATGGGTGGCTCATCGGCGTCTAAACCTAAACAACCAGTGAAAGAAGAAAGAAATGACGATGAAAAACTACCACTGCTTGGGCAGTGGGAATTTGAGGCTGCCGTCGATGAGGTAAAATCATATTTAAAAATGTCAATTTACACATTTGACGTGTCGGATGGTTCTGGGTCAGAATCTGTTGTGGAAAGTGAAATGAACATAACACATTACTACTGGCAATCATGACGGCCGAAAGTTCACTTTAAACAGACGATCTTTAACTCTACATTCAGAATTGAGTCAAAATACTGTAGGAGTCACTTTGTTTGTAACAGTGAATAATGAATAAATGTCATATAAAATCCAATAAAGTTAATTGATGTTGGATATAACGCACTTACTATCGTAATTGAAAATTGTAACTGACGGTTTCGTTATGCTTGTCAGGTGTGTAGAAAGGGCAATGTTGCCTCAATGTTAACACCGGAAATGATGACATTGGTGACGCATTACGTCATTCGTCTTTTTCGACGTGTGAAATCACCACCCATAGCGATTATGATTGTCTCTGTGAGATATGGAAATCACAGATGCACATAGTCATTTCCCGTTACGACTAGATTAATTCGAGTGAGTGAAAAAAAACGAAACTTTATTCAGGTTCACTGGCTTAGTTGAGCAGTTCTATCTAAACAATGCAGGTCATTTAACTGTGACGAGTAAAATGTCCTATTCCAAAAAGTGTCTTAACAGCCCGTTGCTTTTTGGATATCTGTTCAATTTGTCAGTTGTCTTGGACTATATTCGTAACAATTTTAATTACATATTTATAAATAAGATAATTTGCACAAGTCAAAATTTATTATTATTAATATTACTAGTATTATTACTAATATTATTATTTTTATTTTGTAATTATACAGAAGGATGTAGAATTAAAAGAAATAGACTACCCGCCTCCAGAACCGTCCTTATACTTGGATACAAGTGAAATTGATTTTACTGAGGTAGACGACCATGCTTTAAATGTAAGTATCTAACTTGTCAACCTTTTTTTTCTTAGACGCAAGAGTTATCAAAGTCTGTTTTGACGTTAAGAAGTTGATAAAAGCACACGATGTTGTTAAATCAAGTTCAAAAAAAGCAAAAATTAAACTTTTGTGTGTGAAGCTAACTTGTAAGATTCAAAATATCACCGTCTTTCCATTTTTGACATTAACAATAATATACATACCATTCTTCCTGCTAATAAATAGCTGAAGTTATGATTTATTTAGTCGATCTTATGTAATTAAGAATAACGATTTGTTTCGTTCAGCACCTGTCATTTATAATAAGATAAATATTACCATCAAAACTATTAAGATACCCGTACAGGGTCTTCGTTGTTAAGAATATTTTCATTTTATTTTTAGACTAAAATTAACTTAGCCAATAATTACACAGATTTGACCAACCATTTAACCAGTAAATATGAAGACGACTTAAAGAAAGTTAGGTCATTAATTGTGTGGCTAAGTGGACAAAGAATACGTACACGAACCTACAATGAACCAATCGACATAGATACCCCGCTGGAGTATATGGATCTTATCAAACAAAAGCGCGGTACATTTGCAGCATTCTTCGCACTTTTGTGCAGGTAACACATTCAGCTAAAAATTAAAGCAAGCCATTTAGCTGAAAAACATGCTTGAGCCATAGTTATTCATAATAAGAGACAACAAACAAATGAAACAAGAAAATAAGACAATACAAGATAAACGTATACAGTGATTTAAAAAACTGATTGTGGACAGAACTAGATGCAATAATTATGTCTGGTGGTGTGGTTGAGTTCTTTCATTTTATTTGACTGAACAATCAGTCTTTTTACAATCACAAATGAAAAAAGGCAATGAATTTTCTAAAATATTGTTTTTCCAGACGATAAAAATTAAAAGATTTTGACAGGAAAAATTTGCAATAGGGCTTATTCCTACCTGAATTACTTTGATAATAAAAATTTGTTTTTTGTTTGCGCAATTAAGTAAAATCACTTTTTCTTATTCTCAAATCTTCAAATATGCTGCTGTACTAAAGAAATATTAAGCTTCAAAATACTAATTGAACAATGTTGTGACATCAGTCATTCATTATTTGTAACTATTTCATTAGGTTTATTATTTAAAACATATTACATACATGTATTATGCTTTGTATTTTAGAGCAGCAGATGTTCCCTGTGTTATTGTAAAGGGGTTTTGTAAAACATCACATGCAAAGATGTATGATATAGATCTAGCATCGTGGAAATGTACATGGAATGCTGTTTTTATCCATGATCAGTGGAGAATCATTCATCCATATTGGATTTGCACTCCCTTCGCCGAAAAATCTAGTCTAAATGGTTACGTCTTGGAGACTGGTGGGAAACTTCTGGAAGGAAATTCGGATCAAAAAAGAATCTTCAATAGTGCCTATTTTCTTCCAGATCCCGAAAAATTCGTAAGACTATGTTTCGCAGAAGATAGACGTTGGCAGCTTTACAAAGGTGAATTACCACGGACGGATTTCGCCTCGTCGCCATATTTGACGCCATCTTGTTTTGATTTCGAAGTGCAATTACTTAACAATCAAAAAAGTATTATTCAGACAAACGATGGATTTGGTATTGTTGAATTTCAAATAAAACGATGGAAGAATTTTAAATCGTTTGATGTGGGATACAAGTTACACCACATCAAAGATAAACCAAATAACCTCAAGTTTAAACTGATCGATGGTGCTTATGTGTTGTTTGTCCGTACCGATGATGTTTGGACTTTTCAGGTCCGTTGTCCTTCCGTTGGCATTTTTCAAATTTCTTTTTATGCAAGTAAAAATTCTGAGGTCTCGAAGTGGTTATTCGATATTCAAATCCAATGTTTGGGTCACACGGGTGATGCAACACCACTGCCATTTAGTCCAAAAGATTTAGGATGGGGTCCGAACCACTTGACCGAAAAACATGGGTTACTGCTACCTTCACATGAATCAGGGATAATACTTGTAAAAGAAAAAGAGGAAGTGACAATCAAATTCATTCTCATTCACAAGTTAGATTATCAAGTTGAACTTGTTAATGAAAACGTTTCACAATGGGATCTCAAAAGAAGTGTAACTTCAAGAATCGAAAAACGGGAACTAAACATAACTGTCAAAATTCCGGAAGATGGAGAATACATATTAAAACTGAAAGTGCCGAAACCTAAAACAAAAATGTATCATAGCATATGTGTATATTTATTGACAAATAATGATCCAAGACATAACGGAAATAAGATAAGAGAGGTTGGTTTCTTCCAACTTTATTTTCTCTTGATTATATTTGGTGTCAGCAATTGGTATTATGTACAAGGTATTTAATAGCGTGGTTCTTAAAAATAACATGATAGACGAGATCAAGTAATGAAATCCGTTTCGATTTTAATAGTGATTTATGAGTAAAAGGTCACTGTCCAGTCTGTGATATTAGTAGATTTGATTGACATGTTTTACTTAAACCAGTGCAATTTTTGTGTTTTATCAGCAATGGGTCCCTAAAAAATCATTACATTATTCAAGTATCTCGATACAAGTAAATTGAAAAAAATTAATAAATCGGTCCATGATTTTTTTAGATTAAAAAATTTAGAATGGGCACTGAGTACCAGTATAACAAAATGATGTCACAACAAATTAAACAAATCTGTTAGGATAAGGAGTAAAGAACAGGCCTAGGTTTCATATGAAAATTCATGAAAGCCGATGTCACCTTTATACATAGCAATACATTAACTCATTCAACTTTGAATTTCTTATGTATGATTAGAAACTTTTCAATATGTTCACGCATGAACTTTTGCTTGATTGATGAACCCTGTTGGTCACTGCTGGTATTCAACCTGTGATCTCAATACATTCACATTTAAAAATCGTAAACTAAGCCTTTGTTATTATTTATTAGAAATCAAATCTAAATAGTTTTGCTAAATACTATTTTATTTTACAAAATCTTAAACTATCAAAAGCATGTTTGAATTAAAAATTAGATAATGCAATAATTTAACATACTTAAAAATTATCTTCTTTTAGATGTTACCATTGCGAAAAGCTAGAGAGAAATTACGTTATGCAGTTATCGGGTTCGATGTTGAAGAACTTGAAGATGCAATACATCGTTGTATTAAAGAGAAAGCCCCTAGCAACGACCCTGAGGTCACTAAAGCTAAACAACGTTTAATATATATCCAGATTAAAAAAGGTTTGTTGGTAATTTACACATTTTTAACACAGTTTATTTTGGGTATTTCCTTGAATTTTACATTAAAATCTGGGTTTTTTTTAATTTTATTTATTTATTTATTTTTTTTTTTATTTATTTATTTATTTTGATTTCCTATACGTTTCTGTCTTTGTCTTCTTAAAAAAAGTATCCTTTCTTCGATCAAAAATAAATACATTTACAAAATGTTTAAGTATTTTCGTCTTATCTTATTCATACTTTTACAGACTTGAGGGATGCTGTAATGAGAAGAAGGATAGATAAGTTAGACAAAGCAATCCAGAAAGCCAAACAGTCGCCGTTCCGTAGAGCGCTGTATCCAAACATACGATACAGTGATGGGTTACGTCAACAGCTGATAAAGATCAGGGACTTCGGATGTAGTGTCATGGATTTAAAACAAAACATGATATCAGAGCTTCACACCTATAGCCATCCGCCAACAGAGGTGTACGAATCCTTAAAAGCCACATATATAATACTTGGTGAAAAGGAGGACATGGTCGAGGTCAGTTTTTGTTCCGAAAAAGATTCTCGAAAGTATTTATCTGTAAAAAAAAATAGAACTATCCAATGGTGCAGGTACATGTAATTGTAGGTACTTAGCCCAATTCCTTGTAAAGTAATTAACGTTAGTGTAATAAAATTCACGTCGTTTAGAATCTGTACAAGGTCGCAAACTAGTAATAAACTGGATTTAAAGCTGCATTAATTTTTTCAATTTCTTGAATTTTTTTTATTTTTTGATTTTCTAAAAATATATGTTTTTAAAATAGTTAACTTCTTATAACGATCCGTGAGATTCATTTTCTAAAATTTTATTCCTATTAGCTGTAAATAAACGGAATCCTCTAACGGGTTGGTCAATGTTTAACGATGATTATTATGAGCTTAGAGCATGTGCACGGATGTACGGGGACTCCAATGAATCGAAGGTGAAACCTGACAAATTGCATTAATTGTCCGCCATTAATATCCAAATGTATTCGCAATGGTGTTATGTATCCCTTACAAAGTCATAAATGACAAATTCAATTAAGTTCTGTGTTTACTTTATCGTATTTCACTGTTTTGTAAGTTGTATTTATATGACCCGGTTTTTTAAATGACGTAACCATGTTCTAAAATTAGACCTCACATGCTACATTTTGTTTGGAAATCACTGCTATTTCATTTATGACATTGATAACAGTGGTAAACTTATTTATATAACAACTCCATTCAACAGTATTTTAAAAATAAGTCGCCTATTTGCCTTTGTCTCAGTTGAGCCATAGGGGTTGGTGAGGAGAATTTGTTTGTCCCTTCGTTTTTTTTAATTTTATCCTCTTTGTATTGCAACGAGAATCTTGAAAATTTATCTGCATTTACATGCATTAAGTTTAAAATTTTATATTTTAAGTTTATCAAGTTTTTCAATGTTATTGCAATATCAAACATAAATCTTATGGACATTCTGAGCTAAAACTTATATACGCATCAATGTTTTTCTTCCAACAGAATTGGGTATATATACAATCGTTACTTAGGAAACACGGGAGTGAGAGTATTTTGTCAAGGATTGGTGCTTTCTCTGGTGTTGTTGATGTCGAAGCTTTAGAAAAAGCCAAAGCATGTTTACAAAAGATACCAGAAAATAAAGTAGCAACTGGAATATTGATAGGAGCACACACATTTTTATCATGGGTACGTATCACACACACACACACACACACACACACACACACACCATCGGAATACTGGAATACACACCATTTCACCTTTTGGGTAAGTATGACACAAATAAAGTAGGCGCTGGAATATTAATTAGAAGGTATACTTTTACCTGGAGAAACATACAAAGTAACCGCTATAATCCGGGTTTGAGTGCACACCTTTTAATTTTGGGTAGATATCTTACATAAAGTAGCTACTGGAATTATGGTTGGACCACATAACATTTTGTCCGAGATAATTATAAAAAGAAAGAAATAACATTTATTGAGACAGTTTAAATACCATCTTGTGTTTTAATTCTTTACATAAGGGTTTCCAATAAAATGTCAGAACCACAAGTTACACGTCTGTTATTCCGTTGAAAAATCTTAACTAAAGATTATAATGGAGCTCATACTTACTTTTAATTTAAAGTCAATCAGTATGTGTATTAATTATAGATGTTTAAATTTATATCTTATCTTTTTCAGACACAAAGCATTATAAAAGAACTAGAGACGAAGATGTATCATCCAAAATACGTCGACCATGACGATGCTTTGGAAACCAGGCGTTCATTAGACGGTGATACAGAATTTGACGAATTAGAGAGCACTGACGTAAAGGAAAGACTACAAACTATTGAAGAAAATGGCATTGACGATGTAGATGATACAAAACCTAACAAAAATGGACAAATCATTCCTCGGATTGTGATTAACTAGATTACAATTTTTATAAAATATCTGTTGCACTCGTATGTACTCGTTAGATATCTCAGATATTAATAAAATTAAACGTTAACGTTTAAAATTCTAGAATTCCTTTAAATATTCATTAGAAATTTAATCGATTAAGAGTTTCAATTTACAACCAAACAATAAAAATGAGGTAAAATTCAGACCAAAAAAATGCAATTTGCATTGCCAAACTTTAGATCATAATCATAATTGTGTATTGAGTTACTGCTTAAATGAAAGGGCATTATTTTTATTATTTTTATTTTTATTGTTTGTTTTTCGGCGTTTGGATATTCCTCTTCTTTTTCTGTTTCAATCCTTTTTCGGAGTCTTAAATTTTTGGATATTTTTTTTGAAACTCTTTAGGAATAGTAGGAGTAAATTGCAGATGTGACCTTGAACCGGGGTATATTTAGTAGATTTTTGAGCCAATTTGGGTCCAAAATTGGATTTGTCAACACATATTACAAGTCAAAAATTTTGTTGCTCATTTTCTGGTGACAAGGTAATAATATTACAATTGACACTTGTTTTACTATAAATTAGTTTCGAGAGTTCTTTTGAAATTCACTTTTAGTGCATATGCACTGAAAAAAAAAGTGATATTAAGATGACAGAGTAAATCATAAAGAGAAATACCGTTATCGAAGGTTTGAAGGACATCTTTTATTAGTGAAATAAACAAAACTGTAGCTGAATAGCATGTAACCGGAAACAGTCGTAGTCATAGCAACCACGAAGCATGATGCAACATTAAAAATGCAACAATGAGCAATATAAAAATAGACTAAACTTAGTAAAATATCTACTTTCCATTATCGAACTCAACAAAGAACACAACGCAATCAAAGTAAATGATAGAAAAAGCAACACGGACATTAATGACTATGCACATATTTGGACTTTGGTTATAAGAAATCCCCAACTTTGAACTGTCACTGGAGTATATATCCACAGCTGTGGCTATAGTACTATATAGATAATGGCTTAATACTTGGAACGGAGTTAATTTTGTAAAGGGTTGTAACACTAAAAAACACCAACCTATTTTTAAAAAAGGAAAAACGACTAGGCATGTTATAATCAATAAATTAGTTTAAAAAGTCGTAGTTGTTTGCTTCGGAATGATTGGCGACTGTGTTAAAACTGTAAATATGGACTTTTCGGTACCGAGAAAAAGGGGGAAACCCGACAGCAATATTTACCCCGAGGTAGAACTCTGAAACTTGACAGTTATAGATGGTGTAATATGAACACTAGCAGTTGAATAAAATGAACTACTCGTACTTGTCAATATGCAACAGCAATCATGATTATGCCAAAACATGATGGAAACGTAAGAAAACGTTAATTACAAAAACTACCCATTAGATTTAATAATAAAGTACTTTATCTTTTATTTTACAGCCACCGTTACTTTAGAAAACCGGGTCTTATTTTAACAAAGTAACAGTGAACCGACAATCTAAGGTGGAAGAAAGGTGTTATTAAAGATATTTAATATCACGTGTTAAGACCAAAGTTATTGCTTGTTCAGGTGAAAGACATCGCGTGACAACGTAAAATTGAGTACGGTAAAGTTATCAAATGCTCATGCGAACGTTGCATGCTTGAACAAATGTAATAACTTTAGCACGTGCACGTAAAACTTTCGCATGTACACAGTTAAAAAATGTTTTCATGTCATCACTGTGCCGCCATAACAGTACAACATATATGAACCTTTGTCCATTGGCCTTTTATGATCTTTAGAATCCAATATAATGTTTAATAGTAGACCTGTAAAAATAAAATAATAATAAAAATTTTAAAATGTGTTGAAACAAATATTTTTTTCTAAAAACTCTTGATGATATTAGGGAGGCAAAACAGGTGTACACAGTAATAGAAAGCTAGGGTATGTCAGATAATGCTGATAATCTGTAATGACTATCGCCTTTTTGCCACTGGTCCTCACTTTGTGTGGTTGTAATGTGTCATGTTCATGGCTCACTCTCAGTTACTTAGGTATTTAAAAAGTCTTCACATTGCTTGTTATGATCGTTGTCATATTCATGTTTCATCTTTTTATAATCAAGTATCATAAAGATGGCCCTTTAGTTACTGGGTTTCTGTTTCACAATTTTCACTCAATTGAATTTACACTCAACTCAAATTAAGGTATTTAGTTTAGACATTTAACATCTAAAATTGAATATCTAATGTTATATTTCAGTGTAGGTTTGTTGAACAAAACAAAACATTTTCTCAGAAAACTTAAATGTTTTAAAATATTGATCAGAGAAAAATGGGAAAAATCGAGGGGAGTGTACGTAAATGATAGTGAAACTGGGGCCGTGTCCTCATTTTGTCTGGTTATGATCGGTGACACCTTCAATGACGGTTATGGAAAATCTGATTACACCATACAAGCACTACACCAAAACCATACTTGCAGCAACAAAATATTTTGTTATTTTTTATATAATGTTAATATTTTGTATTTAAAATGTTGAACATAATGGGGACATAAAGAACTTTCATCAAATGAATATGCTTCTCAAACTAACATTACAAAAATATCAAATATCTTAAATGAAATGCATGTTTAGAAACATAAATGAGTGAAAACACCTACAGTAAATCATATTTTGACAGATTTCCCTTTTCTGTGTGGCGACGGGTACCTTTTAGCTATCAGTCTTACCAGATTCCAGGAAAACACTTCCGTGAGATCTTCAGCAAAATCTGATGTTTTAACAACCAAGGAGTAGATTTGAAACAATGACATTTTCAATGTACTTTTGTGTCCATTAGTGACGGCATTCAGGTGACTTACAAAATTTTATCAAAGTGCATTAAAAAGTAAGACAAATAATCATTTTTAAATCAGATATATGCATCAACAGTTCTAGTACCTTAAACTGGACTTTCTCAGGTAATAAATAATGAAATCAATAATTTTTGTAAACATTTTAATTTCATAAATATAAATGCATCCATCAAACATAAAATTCTGTGAAACTTTATTACAAAACACAAAACAAAAAATCTGTTCAGGCAACATTCAATTTTATAAGTTAACAAAATTCAGACATAACAATTAATCAGTCATATTTCACCCGTGTAACATAAAATTGCTAAATTTTTCAAAATACACGTCACTCTGAAAAATATCCACTATAGCTCATCTATTAAATTACATACACTCAACACTCAAACATCATGTTGACTATATATGTGTGTGTGTGTCTGTGTGTGTGTAAATATATATATATATATATATATATATATATATATATATATAAGAATTAAATTTTTAATTCAATTTTGAAAATGTTGAGTCAGTCATATTCAATATTCAAAAATCTGTCACTCTGCCTTTCCTTTCCCAGTCTCCATATCTTGTTGGTTCAGGGCCTCTTGGGCCACCAATTTCACCTGTTATTGGATTTTTATCATCAGGGAATCTTTCTAATGGTTCTTGTTCTACATAAGGTTGTACTGTCTCTTCTTGTTCTGTTTCAAATTTACTGTCAAATTTTCCAGTTGGTGTTTTGCCTTTCTTGCGTTTGGGTTTACCAGAGTCACCTTCATCATCAGAGTGTAATCTTATAAATGTCTGAACACTTCCATAAGGCTGTAGTAACTTTGCGCTTCTTAGTCTGAAAAATTTACCTAAAAGTGAAAAGATTAAAACCTGATTAAGTCTGAGGGTAAATCTTGAAGAATGTCAATGCCACTCAATGGGTCAGTTTATCACAAATTATTCTAGACCTGAAATACATGACTCCGAACGGCTTTTTTATAATACTGATGTTGCCGTTTCGGAAACGGCAACATCAGTATTATAAAAAAGCCGTTCGGAGCCATGTATTTCAGGTCTAAAATTATTCCAATAATTTAGTTGAAATTGAAGAGAAAATCTTTGGTTGTTTATTTACTGTTTCAAATTAAATACGAGATAATACGACTTTAGAAGATAGATTATGGAAATGAACCATAAGCTACGGACAATATTAGATTACCGAGCCTAAGTTTTCGCATTTGTCTTGGGTAACAGTTGCAAAGGGTAGGTAGGTTTTTACTTACCGGCACACAACTTCGCAAGTTTAATACAAACGTTTAGTTAAGATTCAGTTGTAAATCGAAATTTCGACTCCATTAAAAAAAAAAATATTGCGAACAATTCATGAATATATAATAAATAACAAATGTTATGTAATTTCAATTTTGCCCCCCCCCCCCTTTTTTTTTTTATAACGATATAACTATGCAGTTGCTGTCATTCCGCGTTTGTCGTTCCTCGGTTAACATATTTTTAAAAATGAATTAAAATGGTTTTAATTTATTAAGTTTACAAAATACGTACCCAATAGCTGATGCGAAAATTGTCTTACATAGCTTGACGAAGCCATACTTGGTCAATTCGTACCATAGGCCATTGATACCATGGATTTCGTACCAGGCCGTGGGAATTTAAAGCTGAACTTGTACTCGCCGGAAAGATGCCTACTATCTTGTTTTGTAGAAAATAGTGTAAAACAACGACGTTCCCCAAAGACTTGCTTGTTTAATTTAATTGTCAATAATGCATTTCGATTTAAAGGATTAAATTTTCAATCAGCCTTGATCAGAGCGACTAAATGTTATGTATATATATACTGATAGCTACAATTAGCTTCCTGTATTTCAGAGATGGTTATCAGACATCAAAATCCAAAGTAAATAAATTGATGATATAGTCGTCATCAATACATCTTTAAAGGGTGACCAGTCGTTTAACCTTGTCGCTCAATCAATCAATCAATCAATCAATCAATCAATCAATCAACCAATTAATCAATCAATCAAGGATTTTGTGAAATTAATGAAAAACCTCTGATTAGATCAGCGATATTTAAAACAAACCGTTTAAACGCCGCTGTTAATAATACAGTGATTAAAAATATGAATTGATAAATAAAAACAAAAGAAGAGTAATGGCTAAAAAATCTCTCGTACATTAAAAACCCATATTCAATGGTAGATTGTGTATTTACAATTTCTTTTTCATTTTCTAAAAGCATTTTCATATAATAACTTATTCAATCGAAAGTTCAATATCTTTTACTTGGAAATTTGTTATTAAAGATCAAATTTTGAATACTGGTTATCCACACTGAATGGTACAAAAATGTAAAAAAAACAAAGCAGGAAATTGAACAGGAAATAGCGGGGAAATTCTGTTATAATATCAATTAGAACATTATCAACCTGTAAGTTGTTTTTGGACTGACACTTAAATTGATTTCCACCATCAAACTGTCACTACCAGGTTAAATTTTTGCATTTTCCATACTGAATACAGTGGCGAATTAAATCACAGAACGTGGCGCTTTATAACGTATAATTTAGCTAGGGACTTCTCAGTTGATAGAGAGCTCGGGTTTAGTGCGAGAGGCCTTGCGTTTGATCTCCGGTCCGATCGTGTGTTTTTCTTCCGTTCTAATAAAGTTTACCGGGCTGTCCTTGGAAAAGATGGACTGGTACTCTTCTCCATATAACAGTACAACCCGGAGGGAATGTGATTGACATATATCATAAGAAACTTAAATTAACACAGGGAAAAAGGTCTGGGTATATATGTTGGAAGAGCACTTGCCTATAGTGCGCGAAATTCCATGCCCAATTCCTAATTTTTTCTTTCTTTTCTGTTTAAATAGTACTTTATATATGTATATGACAAATTGCTTAAACTTCGGATCTACCTTGTATTTACCTAATGATAAAAGGCGGTAAGTCGCCGTGGCAACCCAATATTATATTTTTATCATTTGTCGAAACTTTAAACTTGAGTAAAAGTTTTTAAAATGTCAGTTCGTTCATTAAAACGCTAATTAATCATAGGATGAAAAAAGTCCAGTTTAATTTTAAGTTCTGAATAAAACTGATAAAAAGGTATAATGAATGGCATATGAAATGTTGAGCTTTTATTTATTTATTTATTTATTTATTTATTTATTTATTTATTTATTTATTTATTTATTTATTTATTTATTGGCATATACACCCCTTAGGGACTCGAGCCTGTAAACAAAATACATCAAGCTTTTAGTGTGAATTCAGACAAAAAAAAAACACAGTTATGTGCGAGTACAGTATCACCATGACATCTTTCCTATACAATTCATTCCTAAGTCTAAGCGACTCTCCAAATAATAAGAAACTACTACAACAAAAGAAAAGTGTCAGAAGATACAGACAAAACAAGAAGGAAGCAAATAGTCACGTGATAGTAAAAATGGCCGAAGAACGA
The DNA here is from genome assembly GCA_029721355.1 of Tegillarca granosa. Taxonomy (NCBI): domain Eukaryota; kingdom Metazoa; phylum Mollusca; class Bivalvia; order Arcoida; family Arcidae; genus Tegillarca; species Tegillarca granosa. The sequence continues at coordinate 16,717,167 of CM056600.1, read as the reverse complement.
GAACCTCCCCCATTTGAGGATGAAGACAGTCAAAAAGACGACGATGACCTTTTTGCTGAAGCAAACGAGGTTATTTATCAATTATATAAAATGCAATCAATCTATTATTATAGTTTATGTTTTACGAATCCGAAATTTTGATAATTGATTGGTCAACAAAACAATGTCTTAAAAGGGGGAGGGGGTCGCCGGTTCATATTTTTTCATGGATGATGGATCTGGGAATACTCCGAATAGCTATTTAAACATCTTATCTTCTATTTGTAAAACGTTTCAGAGGTTTCATGTAAATTGTATTTTAGAACTAGAGGGTTTTAGGTATGTGTCACCACAACAGGTCAGCTTATTGACTGGTTGCATATTACTTCGCTAATTTTATGGGCAAGTTTTCCCGAATAATTACATAGCATGAGTCTCGTATGTGTATGGATGGCATTTTGGTAAAGAATTTTAATTCGAATGGCCAGGAGTGACATTATTGTACATCATCTTTTTCATCAATGTTACTGTCACCAAAATTTGTGGTACTTACAGTTTGTTGCTAAATTTAATTGTTAATCAAAAGAAGAAAGTAAAAAAAGTCAATCCCATTTTACATTTTTTGCACTTTGCCTTAAAAAGAAGAAAAATTCAATTGTTTTCATTTAAATATACCAGAAAACATTGTTTGTAAACAAAACCCTCTAGGCAGCCACCATTTTGAATAAAATATGACCGAATACGTGAATAGTCTCTCGGATCATGAGATTTCTCCTAGTAGGGCTCACAACACTGATTGTTTCAAAAAATTATATATTTAATAGTCTAGTTCAGATTTACAATGCAAATTTTTGGATTATTATTGATTACACAATTATTACAAGTGTAGCGGTCTGGGTAGCTCAGTTGGTAGAGCACTCGCCTATAGTGCGGGAGGTCCCGGGTTCAATCCCCGGTCCGACCCTGCATTTTTTCTCCCTCCTGTTACAGTTTGGTGGCCAGTACTAGTGTGGCCCTCGTAAGTGATGGACTGACATATATTCGACCATATAAAGTTCATCCGAGGGAATCTGGGGTGAGATTTCCCATAGGATCATGGGAAACTCAAAAATAACAGGGGAGGAATGTAGCGGTCTGGGTAGCTCAGTTGGTAGAGCACTCGCCTATAGTGCGGGAGGTCCCGGGTTCGATCCCCTGTCCGACCCTGCATTTTTTCTCCCTCCTGTTACACAAGGATTAAAAACGATTAGGCATTTACTTTATGAAATGTGGAATTCTCGTCATTTTACATCATATTATGTAGTGAAAAATGCATGAATTTTACTAGATATAACGTAAGAGATGCACAGTTTTGATGACACTCAAAACTAGTACTACAAGGCACAAAAGTTTCAGATGTTGATCAGGTAAATAGACCAAACTCTCTTCTTGCAAATGACATAGTTTACATTGTTATTTATTTTACTTGTGATTAAAAATAAAGATATATCTTCAAGAATAATCTAGCAATAGTGAAATCTGTCAAAAATTAAAACTTTTGATTTTTTTTATATTTTCTTACCAGCTTAGGACATATTAAAAATTTAGAAGTATTCAAAGTTAAACCCTTTGGGCGCTTATGTCTTTAAGTGTGTGCAATGGTGTACTTCCCATAAATGAAATCCGGTGTAAACAATCTGTCCACGAATTTGACTCTGCCACAAATTTAGGCGTCTTAAGGATAATACTTGAGTACCTTCAATAGCAGAGGTTTTCCCAAAAAAGAATGAATTGTGAAAAGTCAGGGTTTGACTTTGGCCCAAATCTGTGATATTCTACATGTTTGACAAATGTTCTTCAATCTAACTACCTAGAAAGCTACAGAACACCCTGTATATAAATGGGACAATGAAATTTTGTGTAATTTTCACCGAAATAATCTCAATATCTGTTTTAAATTTTTTGAAGACCTCATTACTAGTTTTTAAAGATTAATTTTTGTTTTTCTCTGCATTATTTGATTATTAAAAATAATTTGACTATTTAGGAACAAATTGCAGAACCACCTGTGAAAGAACCTGAAGTGAGTCAGCCAGCAAGAATACCAGTGAAACCAGACATTGATTCAAATGATTTATTTGGAGGTTAGCATTTTACTTCAATGAAATGCTTGTAATTTTTTTTACTAAACAGTATGTGAAGACTTATTTGAGTAATTTTTGTTGAGCCTGGAATTGCCATAAGGCAAGACCTAGGTGATACTTTTCCGGCTTCGTCATAGGTGTCAAAATGTGAAAGTTTATGTGAAGTAATGTATTTTCTACTCGATCAAAATCTAACTAGACAAGGCGTTTAAATCCGCGGAATTCTTGTTTTAATAAGTCTCTTAAAGCTGCATTAAGTTTTCCTAGGAAAAAAATTAAAACCATGCTGATCTTATTAATGATGTTTCTCATAAACCATGTTGCATTTGGTTCAATGATAAAAGCTCGAATAAATACAGAAATAACAATGATTTCCGAGCGAGATGTAGCCTGTGGGATCTAATTTTAGAACATGTTTGTGTCATTAAAAACCAGCTCATTTAAACACAACTTACAAAACGGTGAAATATGATAAATTACAAACAGAATTGAATTAAATTTGTCATTTGTGACTTTGTAAGAGATACATAACACCATTGTGAATAAATTTGGATATTTATGATGGACAATCTGTCAAGTTTCACCATCTATTCATTGGAATTCCCATACATCCGTGCGCATCCTAAAAGCAAATAATAATCATCGTTAAACATTGACCAACCAGTTAGAGGATTCTGTTTATTTACAGCTAATAAGAACGAAATTTTAGAAAATGAATCTCACAGATTGTGATTAGAAGTATTCTATTTTTTAAAAAAAATATATTTTAGAAAATCAAAAAGATTCAGAAAATTGAAAAACTTAATGCAGCTTTAAAGGTTGTTACAGCCGCAGGTTTTATTGTAATTGTTCAACCCGTGGAGCTGGGAGCATACATGTAAATAGATAAGACTGTAGACTCTTTATAAAACTTCAGTCAGTTTGAAACATAGATTGGTGCAAATACAGTATGTTCATGGGTAAAACATTTATTTTACATTAGTCTAGCTTACCCAATTGCTCAGTACTTATGCAGACGGTACTGCCACAAGAACTAGAGGTTAAACATGTTATAAATAGATGTCTTTTACACTTTGTTTCTTCTTCTCAGAGAAACTGGGGAAAGACTTGGTTTGGTTTTGGACAGATTTTGAGCTGGTATTTTTAAAGCAGAGCAAATACCTTGCTTTGTTATTATCTTTGTTTCACTGGAAGCACTTGCCATTTATGGTAGGCAATTTAAGTAAGAACTGATCTAATTAATCTAAAGGCTTAAAACCGACTTTTAGTAGTGTTTGTAAAGCAGATCCGATATTGTACAACTGATATAGTGTATTATACCATCAACTTTATTGTTTTATTGGTGTTTTATTTGAGACTCATTGAAAATTTAGTGTCTGTTTTTACAGATGATGGAGAAGATGTTAAACTGGATTCTGATGAAGATGAACAGTTTGATGAAACTGAAGAACCGAAGCCTGGGACCTTAGCTGCCACTGTTAAAACTACTCCCATTGAAGTTACAACAGAACCAGAGCCACCTGCACCACAACCAGTACAAGAAGAAACTCCCAAACTACCTGTTTCACAGACTTCAACATCATCATCTTCATCTAAAGTCACCAGCACAACAAAACATAAAAATGATGAGGTACAAATCAGTTCCTAGTATTTCAAAAGATTAGGCTTCATGCTTTGTTTTTTTTTTTTTTTTTTTTTTTTTTATTGTTCAGTACATTAGTCCAGATTATTTCACTTTTATTAGTTTTGTAGTGGAGAACAAAACAAAAGTAGCCTCAAAAATCATAAATATAAAATAGGCTACAAATATTATTCTCAGTAAGTTGTTTTAATGGTTTTTATTGTATGCTTTTGGTGTTGTTTTTTTTTTTTTTTTTTGTTTGTTTGTTGTTTTTTTTTATTTTTTAAATTGATTTGATTTCATACTTGAAAAAAGAATATGCAAATACAGTGTAGGTCATTGAATTTGAGATAGATTTAGATATAAAAGCCAAGATTGTAATTTTTGATAATTTTATGCAAAGTTTTATATATATATATATATATATATATATATATATATATATATATATATATATATATATATATATATATATATATATATATATATATATATTACAGGAAGAAGGGGACCAGTACACAATAGATATAAAAGTTACAGAACCACATAAAATGGGAGATGGTATGGGAGCATATATGGTATATAGAGTAATTACAAAAGTAAGTCTAGTATTCATATAGATAGTACTATAAAGGTAATTTAAAATTTCATATAAAATTTGTAAAATTATGAATTTAATAAAAGAACTCTTGGTAAGCCTAAGCTCTTGAAAAGTGTGAATCAAAGAGCAACATCTTAGAAATTTAGGAGTCAGTTAATTACCAACAGTATCAGTACTTCTCAGAAACTAGATACGAATAAAATGTTTGTCTTAAATGTAATTCTATGTTACATATAATAACAATCTGTAATACTACAGTAATTTTTTTTAATCACAATGTTCATTCTCATGTCAAAAAAAAAAAAAAAACAATGATTCTTATCTGCCTCATAATAAAATAAACAAATATTTTGGAGCAAAAACATTAGCCAAAATCAAGTTTTATAGAGCCAGGAATTATGAAAATTGGCAATTTGCTAAATTTGCAAATTACAGAGCAAGTTCTGGTAGAATTGTTTAATTTAATCTGAACATATAAAGTCATTATTTGGAAAAGAACAATTAACAGAAATTGCAAGTAACATTCAATTGGTAACGTGTTAGTGGTTATTTTTCAGACAAGCATTCCAGCATTTAGAAGACCAGAATTAAGTGTAATACGTCGTTTCAGTGATTTCTTAGGTCTGCATGATAAATTAGCGGAAAAGCATGTTAATCAAGGAGTCATTGTACCACCAGCTCCAGAGAAAAGTGTCATAGGTTTGTGTTTTAAACTGTTGATGGATTGATTGTTCAATCAATAAATAGCATGTTCCAAACTAAAAAATTCATAAAACATATATGTATAAGTCAAGAAATAAATGGTTTTTGCACTATAGGTAGGATAGAATATTTAAAAATAACATGCTTCATGGGGATTTCTTTATCTGAACCCCTGGTATCTTTTTCATTAATTTTTAATTAGTTAATCTTATTGCATGTCATGATGACAATAAAATACATAATTTACTAGTACAGTCTTCTGACAGCACTTGGTTAATTTGAATGATAATTCATTTTTTTTTGTAATTTTTCATTCCTATTTAAAAAGGTGGGTCATGTAACATACGTGTATGTAACAGATTTTTCCTTTGGTCTGTTTCATGAGACTGTGCTGTTTTGAAGTGATTCCCTGAAAATATTTTCCCTTATGCCTCTGAGTCAAATTCAATAAAATTTGGTATGAAAGCTCTTTTGATTGAATAGATGGAAAAATTAAATTCTCTGTATGTCTTGTAACTAAGGTAACAGCAATTCTATCAATGGCAGAAAAAGAAAATGACCTTATGTGTTATATGGCAGAAATAAGTAAATGGGCTTTACTTACGTATTCTAAACAATAAAGTATGGTAATTTTTGTTTGATTCTATTACAGGTATGACAAAAGTAAAAATATCAAAAGAAGAATCAGGGTCAAGTGAATTTATAGAAAGAAGAAGGGCAGCTTTAGAAAGGTATTAATATATGCAATACATGTCTGTGCTCATACATAGTAAAACTAGTTATACTGTGTTCAGAAAAATAACGATAAATCACATAATCTTGTTAGTGTTATCTGGTATGATTGATTCAAATGGATGTTTTTGTGACTTCAATTTTGTCACAATTTCATGCCTAATCCATGTAATTTCTCTTAGAATTGAGAATTAGCCTAGTATAGAATTATGCAAATCAGCCTTACTGGATGGAAGTCAGACAGAAGTTCTGTATACATCCAGCTTTTCTGAGTGAAAGTTAGTTAATGATCCATTTCACAGTTATGAGTCCAGTAAAGGTTCATTCATAAATGTTTCACTGTATTTTTGGTATATATTTTTTTAGATATCTGAATAGAACTGCATCCCACCCTACATTACGGATTGACCCAGACTTCAGAGATTTTCTAGAGAGAGACGGAGAATTGCCAAAGTCCACTAGTACATCAGCTCTTAGTGGTGCTGGAGTAATGAGGCTGTTTCACAAGGTTGGCGATGCTGTACAAAACATCACATTTAAAATGGATGAAGCTGATGAGGTGAGAATTTTTACCCTACCACGTATATGGGTGGGGCGGCGTAGGGGGAGGTTATCAGTTTTGTTTTGTATTAATACGTCTTTCATTTTGTCCACCATATTTTTATTTCTGGGGAAGAAAAAAACATTTGTTACTTTTATTTAGGTTTGGAAAAATGAAATACACATTGATAAATCAAGGTCAAGTTTCAGTTAAGTATTTTCTAGGTTAACAGTTTTAAGATATTGGCAAATATATGTACATCAAAACTTTGATTGTGTTTTTGTATGCCTAGTGATGTTCTTAATTTTATTTTGTTCTTGAACTGAAGTCAGTAGAAATGGTTGAAGAGAGAGAAAAATGACACATTGAGAGAGAGAGAGAGAGAGAGAGAGAGAGAGAATATCTGTTCTGGTTAAAATTATATTACAGTAAACATTGTTGTTAAGGGTTCTTTATTCTATATAAAACAGTTTTATTTTAAAACAACAAAAGTCTTTTCTGTATTATGAAACGTGTCATGGTATTATTTGGCTGTGTAATAAACAATTACAGTCTTTTATGTTTAAGTTTTAGTCATCAATCAAAAGTAAATAGTACAAAAAGTACAAAATGGCTTGTATCATATCACTAGCAAGAGTGATGAATCAACATGAAAGTTGATATCTAAAGTATTTGATGGGAAAATAAAGGTTCACTTTTTTTGATAGGCTATATATTCAGGCAAGCTAAGCAAAAAGTGTGTTATTTTTATGAAAGCTATAAATAAATTAATCTTTATTTTTGTAAAAATAATTCAAAAGAAACATTTTAGAAATACATGTTTTTTTCAATTTTTGTAATTTTTGTCACTAAAACTTTTGACTATAATTACATGATGATTTGTATTTTGTATTCATTATTATTTTAATTCATGTGTGGGTGCATGTAGAGGGATATGGGATCTTGGTTAACATTTTATCCACATTCATATCTCTGTACAATTGTGCCTCGCTCCCCATCTGACCAGTGGGATTATGACATGGAGGTAATATTTACTACTATGTGTTCCTGCCTGCCTGTCTGCAGCATGTTGGTTTTAAAGAGTCATCTCAAAGTCTTTAAAAAAAATATGAAAGTGCAGTTTAGTCTTTGAAATTAAAAAGAAAAATTACATCAAATTGAAAGTAAAAATTTTATGTCTTTAAATGTGAAATGTGGAAAATATGTATTTAAAATTATTGTTAGCACATCTGCATGGATTTTAGGAGAGCTTATTTCATATTTAAGCTGTTAGCACCAGCATCTGTTCTTTAGAGATTTTTGATCAACTAAATGTACAGGCAAGTTACATTGTTAATTTGACAGTTATTGTTTTGTTATGTGTTATTTAGTAACTGCTTCAAATCCTGATCAAGTGCTCACTCCTTAAGTGGGAAGTCATGGGTGCAAACTCCGGCTGGGTCTGACCCAAGACTTGAAAGTACTTAGTGACTGTTCTTTAGCCAGGCACTCAGCATTATGAAATGAAAGTCACGGTTCTTAAGGATGGGAACTTAAAATAAATGAGGTCCCGTGCCATGGTATGCATGGCACAATAAAGAACCTGCTGTATAATGCCATCAGCACAATGCACAGACAAAATTTATGCACTTTCGTCTATAGCTGGCGATGTCTCAATATAAGTGAAATATTCTTGACTTGGATGTTAAACACCATTACTCATGTCTCAAAAAAGTGAAATATTCTTGACTTGGACGTTAAACACCATTACTCAACTCTCAACTCAAATCCTGATCATCTTTTGATTCATTTATTCTGTTTGACATAATGTGTGGGGCAATTAGAACAGTATTTGTCATACAGAAACAGTTGGTAGGTGTGTGAAAATGTTACCAAAGCATCCACTTTATCTGTGATTGGTGATGTTATATTGTTAGTGTAAGAACTTTATTCTGTTTTAAGAATCTCACATTTTGGCCATCAAAAGAGATTTACTTGTATCTGTGTACATCTTTGTTATATTTTAACTGGTGATTTGCCTCTCATATATAATTAATTTAAGAGTCATTTTGATATCCAATATTTCTTTCCTTTAAAAAATCCTTCTGAAATAAATTTTTTTGGTGGTTAAATTTTATGATACCATAAAGAATAATGGGATCAGGCTTGTTGATGCCATGAAAATGTATCATAATATATTAATCTAAATTTTCTGAATGTTACAGCTGTTTATACAAGCCATAATCTGCTATGGAACCTACACTGTATGCACATCATAAATTTACATAGTTCTTAATGAATTGTAAAAGAATTGAGATTCAATATTTTTAGGTGGTCTTTAGTGTTTGGGAATTTTTCATGATTAACCGTATCCATGGTAACCATGGCGATCTTTGAGATGATTCTGATTACCTTACACCTGTATGATATTTTTAGCTTTGTTTAGTAGTTTAGAATTTTTAGGTTTAATTTTATAAAGTTATATTTTAAGTTTAAAGATTCTAATATTATTTTAAAGTTATGTGGATGTTTGTCTTTTAGCTGTGATGTTTGATTAAATATTATTAAAAAAAGTTTTTTTAGGTTAATTTTTATTGGGGATTTTTAAAAATAAATCCATAGGCTATGCCATTGATTAACAAAAAAAAAGCTCTCTTTATTACATGTACATAACCATGATGTCATACAGCTGATCATACATAGTACAGAAGACATTTTGTCATATACTCATATCCACTGTGCCAGGCACCAGTATTAATCTAACATCCATGGTTATTAACTTGGGCATCCACAGTTATTATCTTGGACATCCATTTTTATATACCTGAGCATCCATGATTATTAACTAGGGCATCTATTTTTATGTGCCTGGGCATACATTGTTTTAACCTGGATTCCCTTTTTTCTAAATCCTGACATCTGCTGTTATCCATTCTTTTTTTAACTTGGACATCCATTGATACAATTTTTGTTAAAAGCTACACAGATACACATTTTTGTTTTGGTTCATGGCTTAATATTTGACATTAACAGTCTGTTTGTGATCTTTTCAATAGAAAACGTAAATATTTTTAGTTTGACTGGTAAATTAAATAGTTGTTCTCTCTCACTAAATCACACAATTACACTTCTCATTCAAACATTCTCACGTCATTTACATTATACACAGACACGTAACAACTATATTTCGGTTGAAAAGAGTTATTTTTAGAGGGACATTTAATTTGAGACCTGACAGAATTTGAATGGCTGGGATAAAAGTTCATGTAAATCCCTGTGATAAAATTTTTTAATGGTCTAGACAGAGTATAGAACTCCAATATTCTATAATAATATGTAAACTCAGATGTTTAAAACAACTTTCATATATAGAATACAATTCATCATGTAATGATCATGTAAACTGTGGTCAATTAATGTAACAAAAATGTCAAATAGACTGCTTAGCAGGTGTTAGTTTTACAAAGTGTTTTCCTTAGCATGTTTATTTTATTTATTTATTTATTTATTTATTTATTTACTTATTTGTCAAAATTTCTGTGATAACCTGATAAAAATGAGCACAGTCGTATCTTTGTGTTAAAACTCACACTTTGTCTCCTCTAATTCTCTCATCACTAAAATGTCTTTTCATGGTATATCCCATGTAATTATTTGGATTATACGACAATGTTTTAGGGATGAGAGAATTACATCATCAGTATTGTGTTCATGTAGATGTACCTGGTATATATTAAATAGGCATGATACAAGATGTTCATGTTTTCATATGATAGATAAATATTTGAAAGTGCTTGATAATGGATGGATACACAGTAATTGATTACCTTAAAATTGATCCACAGAACAGCTTTAAAAATTGAAAATCAATAGATAGTGCAACATGTCATGTACTGTTTTTGCCTATGCACTTTGTCATAACTAATGAACACCATAGTACACATATATACTGTCATAGGAAAATATAATAAAGAGCTTATGAAAAAAAATTTTATTGGGTTTTTAGTACATGTTTAGGATTTTGGCCATTACAATAAATCTGAAAGTATGTCATTGTAAAATCGGAATGCCAAATTGATTGATTTTCATATCAGACAGCTTACTGAACAAGTGCTGTATTAAAAATGAATTATACAGTTTTTGGTTTTTTAAAAATATTTCAAAAATGTTGAAATATATAAATGTAGATCCTTCATTTATATTTTATGGAAATATAGGTAGAACTCCCAGCTTGAACCTCAAGAACAAGAGGTCAGGGACTTGAACTGAGATCGGGTAATCAAAAAACTTTGAAATTTGAGATATTTCTTCCTTGTCTGGGGCTTAGCATTAAGGAAACAGAGTATTAACTGGTTCACCTTGTGCCAAGATAATGTTACTAGGGGAGTGGTATGCTTGTCTATGAGATGATGACTTGGTAAACTATCACCTTAATAAAAACTTTACCTGGGTGCATGCCAGTATATGCCAGACCATAATACACACAGCACACCTCAAGCGTACATGAACTTGTTCTGAGAATGATCCATAGAGATTAATAGCCTTGCTCTCGTCAGGATTTATATACAAATACCGATGTTTTAGATAGAGTTTTAAATTTTGAAAGATGTGCAGATTAGTGATAATTCTGTTCTTCTGACAACTCATGTTAGTTTTACTCAAGTAAATTACTTAAGTTTATCACTACTGAATATATTTCATCTGTCAATATTGGTGGTTTAAACAACATCTTTTCTTCAGGGGGCCTCGGTGGCCGAGTGGTCTAAAGTGCACGCTTACGGATCACAGTGCCTCTCACCGCCTGGGTTTAAATCCCATTCGGGACAGATCCTAGTGTGAGAAAGTTTGTCAGTTCGCTTGCTCAAGGTTGGTGGTTTTCTCCAGGTACTCTGGTTTCCTCCACCTTCCCAGAACTGACCACCTCAAAATAAGTGAAAGAATCTTGAGGCGTAAAACACCATTACTCCACTCCACTCTTTTCTTCAGGTTAACCTGTCCATTAGAATCCCTTGTTATTACTTTAAACATGTATACTGCTTTTATATTATATACAATAAATCCCATGTTAGTTTCAATCATAAATGAGCTCCTCAGCTATGTAATTATGGGAGAAAAGCTTGTCATAATTTGAAACACCTGTAATATAATTTTGAAGCTGTCTTATAATGAAAAACCATCAATTTTCTATATTACAGTATATACATGCCTTGTTATAACAAGAATTTATCATTTTATTTACTATTTTTTAATTAATTTTCTTGTTATCCATTATATGAGATTTTGTATCAAGTATAAATTACAACATCAAAAAACATAACAGTATATTGATCTCAGTATAATACATGTATATCATTTTGTAATTTGATCCGGATACCTTACTGATGTGCTTAAGAATATAAATATTGATTTTCTGATAACGTTTCTTAAATTAAAAAAAAAAAGAAAAGAAAATTATTTACATAGAATAGCCTCAGGTGAACAATTTTTGAAATTAAAATAAACTGAAAATAACAGTTTTAAAAATATCTTTTGTTGGTCATATTGGAACTTTTTTAAAACTCCAACATTTGTAACAGAAAAAGGGAAATGACATTTGATGGCCACACCACAACTTAACCTTCCCAACACTACATTTTTTTTCCATTTTCAGTTACATTTTGGGCTTGTCTACCCCTGGGAGGTACTCTAACAATAGGTTAGTCCCAGGATAGAACTTGGTGGTTTAAAGAAAAGGTAGAAATTGAAAAAAAGGAAAGGATGAATGTGGTGGACTTATCTCATTAGGTGGCTGTGTAGCTCATTTGGTAAGGTATCTGTTAGCTATCAAACAGGGAGTCAAATCAATACAACATGTAACAGGATGTCTTACTGATTGAGCTACCCAGCCATTTATTGAGCCAAATTGACCACACATACAAGAAATATGTGACATATGATACATTTTAGTCAAAAAGGATCTCCAAAGCCTTGTTCCACACCTGAAAATCTTTATTTTTTTTCAAAATGATTCTTATGTGCCCCAATGATATTGTATAGAACCTTGCTCATTACAGTAAATTCTTTGTATTCTTTACAGTGTATTAATAAGTTGATTTAGTCAATCTGTTTCATACTGCAGTCATTATCAGTTTTACTGTTTTTTGTTTGTAGTGGTTTGAAGAAAGACAACAACAAATAGAGAGCTTGGATCAACAACTTAGAAAATTACATTCCAGTATGGAATCATTAGTGGTTCATCGTAAAGGTAATAACACTTAAGAATAATGTCACTTATGAATCTACAGTAGAACTTCGATATCTCGAATACCACGGATAACTCGAAGTCTTTATTTTGTCCCAACCGGTTTTCCATATAAGTTAAATTATGGTAACTTCGCTAACTCAAACTTCAATAATTCGAATACCCCCGATAACTCGAAGTAAGTATTCGGTCTGTAGTTAAAAAATCTATTAAATTTAACTTCAAAAACTCGAATTCTAACATTGTGTGACCAAAGGCCCATAATTAAAACAATCAGACAAATCACATATGGGTAATTATTAGAGAAGTAAACCGAGTAGTTCTAGTTATCTACCGTATTAATAAGTATCAATTAACGGATTAATATTCAGTACCGTCACGGACAATTAATTTTGATAGGTACGCTAATCCCTTCCTCTTATCTTTAATTACAGAATCTGAGTAATATGCTGCTGTCGAAAAACAGTTCAACTTTCGACTTAATTACTCCAAGCTTAATTAAAACGACTAAACCAGTGGTACTCACAACTGCATTAAAATATTAAAGACTTATGGCCATGCTTTGTAATTTTATTTACTGAGTTCCTATCATCTTAAAAATGTAATAAATAAGTATTGCTGATAAACATTACACATATCTGATTTCCGATTCCGTTGTTCGTATACATCATCATTTTAAAATAAAGTAACACGTTTTGTATACGTATTATGATTATTATTATGTTTCGAAAGTAACTATTAGTATTGTTTTTTTCTATTGCGTCTCATTCGAGTTCCGATAACTGTTTACAACATCAAAGATTTTTGTAGTGGAAAACATATACTAGTATTAAGGTGACGCCATCCTTCAACTTCGATAACTGGAAAACCCTGATAACTCGAAGTCACCACCGAAGTCCCATGGACTTCGAGTTATCGAAGTTCTACTGTATGTTTTCACACATTTGTTTCAGGTTACATTTAATGGTGTGCAGATAGATTTCAGATTAGGTAAAAACTTGTACAGTGCAGCACACATAGTATTATTGTTGTCTAAGAATGCCAAGAAAAAAACAACAAAACAAAACAAAACAAAAAAACAAAAAACAGCTCCAAAAAGCAAGCTGACAACCTTTCTTACATTAGCATCTGCCCAAATGGGGTTTGAACCTTAGTGTTGAGATGCTGGTTACTGCACATATTTGCTTAAGTAAATAGACTTGATACATGTATGCAGTTAAAATATGATGTTTTCAGTATATCTCAAATCTCCAGAGATTATTGTCCCCTTTACAGTTTTGATTTATGTTTGATATATAAAATAACCATTTTCAATACATTATATTTTATTTACAGATTTAAGTTCCTGTACAGCATCCTTTGCAAAGAGTGCTGCTATGTTAGGTAATGCAGAAGAACACACAGCATTATCCCGTGCTCTGTCACAGCTCGCAGAAACGGAAGAAAAAATTGAAGTAGTACAAAGAGAACAGGCTGATAATGATTTCTACATAATGGCTGAATTGTTAAAGGATTATATTGCATTGTTAGGGGCTGTTAAAGTAAGCTATATACTTTTCTTAAAGAATCGTGAATTAACCTTCATATTTATATATATATATATATATATATATATATATATATATATAGCATGCCTGTCTAGAGTAATTGCTCTTGGAGAATGGGACAGAGCAAATGGTATTTTACTGCTTTGTCAAAATTCTCTCATTTCTAGGATGGTGGAATGAACCAGAATGATGAAAAAAGCTATAGTTTTCTTTGAGTACTTTATACAAACTAACAAAGACTTTCTTTAAACAAACTAACAAACACTTGTTTTAACACATGCTGTTACTTTTCAAGTGGCATCATCAGTAGCGATGTCAACAATTTTGTTGTACCTTAACATTAAAATGTGAAACAATGTAAGTTATTGTTTCTTGCTTCTTTTTTTTTTTTTGTAGGATGTTTTCCATGAAAGAGTAAAATGTTACAAAAATTGGAAAGAAGCAGAGAGTATGTTAACAAAGAAACGTGAAAACAAAGTCAAGCTAGAACTAGCACACAAGAATGATAAAATAGCACAAGCCGAAGCAGAAATCAAGGAGGTATATACAATGTATATACATGTATATATTTTGTGTGTGTGTGTGTGTGTGTGTGTGTGTGTGTGTGTGTGCGTGGCCATATTAAGATAGACATATTAAGCTAGCTATAGATAAAAACCTTTATATAAAGACCACCTGTCCATTAAAACCAGTGATTTAATGTCTCTTTGCTTCATATTTTAAGCAAAAAAGAAAATTTATAAATATTCCCTGCTGTCCTAAGCATTAAATCTCTTTATCTTTATACTTTGGACTTTTATTTTGAATTGAGGGTTGCTAATTTTCTCAAATTAGGATCAAAACTCTTGACCATTCTACAGGTCTAAATCACACAATCATGTACTAGTATACAGTTGAACTTGTTTGCTCAAATACCTCAGAAGGGGATCTAAAGTCCCAACCTTGTTCCTATTATATTTTATGTTAAATCAGCTTTGATCACTTCACAGCATTATATTCAATATACCTGCTCCCTCATGCAATGTTTTCACAACTCTATGTACGAGTATTTAAATTAAATGAAGAAATAATTTTTTATCTCCAATACAAGTGATTGTAATCAACATAAGTAAGTACAGGTACACATTTACTAGTAATGATTATCAGAATAGCAACTTTCTTTTAATGTTAGTATCAACCAAAAACTTGATTGCTGGAATACTCCGGTGACTGGATGCATAGATCAAGTCTCCTGGACATTTAAAGAATAAAGATTTGAATATATTATTGGTAATAATTGTTTTTTTATGTTGATAAATCTAATATATCATTATAACTTTACACTTAACAGTACAAATTAATTACTAAAATGTTGCATTAGATTTTTTTATAAAAAGGGCATTGAATGCTGCTCGTTTTTGAATTCTTTGAGGCCAAGAACACATTGCAGAAATAATTCAATTTTAATATCATAATTTAGTGGCAACAGAAAGTTGAAAAAGGACAGGAAGATTTTGAGAGGATATCAGATAGTATCAGGAAAGAAGTCGCTAGATTCGACAAATATAGAGTTGAAGATTTTAAGTCAGGAGTTATCAAGTATTTAGAGACTTTGATGGAAAATCAACAAAAAGTATGTATAAACACAATACATGTCATTTATGTCCATCTGTCTGTAATTATTTTTGTATCATCAAGGCCAGAAATTTACATTTGATCTAGTTTAAATATTATAATTTCTAAATCTTCTACATAATGGTACAAAGTATATAGAGCTTTGTTACTGAAACAAGACATAGGTCTTTACAATCAATCAGCCAAACAACCACCAAAAGTGTTTGGTTGGTTAGGTGAATGTTGTTTTAACATCACATAAGCAATTTTTTGGCTATTCTTGACAAGATAACATTTTTTATGCTCCCCAAAGGGAGAGCATAAATTTGGAATTTGTCTATCCTGTCCATCTTGTCATCGTGTCCGGCTGTCATAACTCAAAACTTGAGTTTGAGATGTATCAACATTAAACTTCATAGGTAGATAGAACTCAGTGAGAAGTGCAATGCTCAAGAACCATAACTCTTTTTTGTATAATTTAATATTTTTTGCCTTAGATGTCACATTTTGTCCAAATAATAACTCAAAACCTTTAAGAGTTATCGACATGAAACTTCAAAGGTAGAAATAGATCAATGAGAAGTGAAGTGCATAACAACCATAACTCTTTTTTTACAAAACTTAAGAGTTATTGCTCTTTGTTATTTTCATACTTAAATTTTGTCCAGAGCTTTATTTAAAACCTATTAGAAATACATGTATCATAATGAAACTTGGTTGATAGATAGATAGATCTTGATGAGAAGAAGTGCACTGCACTATAACTTTACTTTGTAAAATTTTATTTAAACAAATATGTTTGAATTCATAAATAGCCCTTTTAGATCTAGCCTTTATTTGGGGAGCATCTATCAGTTCTACTGATTCTCTAGTTAATCTTTACACAAGTTTTTTGTGGTTTATGAGTGTGTGAGTGTTTCTAATCTATATCAGTTTCCAAGTCCCATAAGTTAAAAATCTCACCCATATACTGTTCAGTGTACTTTTACATGCCTAATGCTAAAATGTGTCACTACTTACTTCCCGATACCACACTGTCATCATATCATGTGATATATAATCAATACATTTGTTTGTTTGTTTTTTTTTTTTTCAGCTCATCAAATACTGGGAAACATTTCTACCAGAAGCAAAAGCAATAGCATGAGATTTAAAAAGTTCTGGAAACAATTCCATATTCATGAAGCAGTAAACTTTATTGGTGATTTCATTATTTAATTCCAGGATATTTATAATAATCAAGTGTTTGATCAAATTTTAAAAGCATATTACTTCTCGTTTTTTGTTATGCCTGGTAACTTTTAATATAGACATTTATTGATTGTGGTTCAGTTGTACTTGGTTTGATACTCATTCATGTTTTAACATAACAATTGTTTCTAATGCTTATTCAAAAATTTTACTTAAATTATTTTGCAGCATGAAATGTTTGTGATTTCAAGTCATTGGCACAATTATTTGTAATTTATCAGTATGTAAAAATTTTGCATGTTTTGTTTTCGCAATTCATAAGTATGTGATGGATATTGCAAAAAATAATGTATTTAACACCTTTTTTGTAGCTAAAAAGGAAAATTATGTAAAATTTTCCTCATCAAGTTCTATCTGTTGGTTGTTTCTGTAAACATGATCATTACTCACAGGGTCTGGGAAGAAGTTTTATGGTTTTTGCACTAAAGTTAAAATCATTACATATTTTTTAATACTTTTAATACTAAAAGAATCAGGTTTTTTTTTTGCAATTTGTATTTATTGGTTTATTTTCATATTTTTAATCTACCATTGTTTTAAAACAGTTTTGATCTTTATGTCTATTTTTGAGGTTAAGAAAAAAAAAATTAATTTGATATACCAAATTGAAGATTTTCCTAAAATTTGCAATTTTGCAAAACATAATCAGGGATGAAGTCTTTAGCTTCACTTCTGAAAGGACACATGATGTGGTCTAAAAATCAAAATAAAGATACCAGGAATATGTCATTTTCAGTTTTCCTGTACAAAGTACAAAATATGACATTATGATGCCCACTTAGTACAAACTTCAGCTAGTGAAATTTATTTGAGAGTCTTAGATGTACTTGTTTGACAACATGTTGATATATAAATAAATAAATTATATCATTATGTTAGTGTAAGTATGTTATTATATGTTGTTTTGTGAAAGGTTGCAATATTAACACTCACTGCCATACAAGTGCCAGCCCTCTCAAAAATCTTTATCTCCAAATACCAAGCCATAAGATTTCTGTGCAGTTTTCAGCTTTTATTTTCACTTTTCAACTTTGATGAACATTTTTAAGCCTACACATTATATATTATAAGTTGGCTACAAATTTCAAATAAGAATAGATGGGAAGTCTGTGCTTAACTAGGTTTTCCTAGAAACCTGGTTCTAAAATTTACAAAATGTCAGTAAGATTGATATAAATGTGGTTGTGGTTTCCAGATGATAACTGTAACAGTTACAGACTTTTTTTTTTTAAAAAAAATCTTGTGACAAGATCTTGATGGGATTGCTTTCATTGTTGATGTGTCAAAGGTCAAGGTCAAGACATACCAAGGCTCAATTATAAAAAACAATCTTCTATAAGGGATGAATGTCAGCAACTTTTGATATTTAGATTCTCATAAGTCTTCAATCTTAAAGTTACCTCATTTTGTGAAATAACATTAACATTTTTTGTGTGCTTAATTTCAAATCTTTGAGCTTTATTTTGACAATTTGAAAAGATAATGACATGGGGCTTTCAGTTTCGATTTTTTCTTGAAAACATGTTAAGATAAGGTTAAGGTCATGACCTGGTTTTAGCACTGGCATCATGCACTGTTGTAATAAAGACCATTAAATTAATTTTCCTTGATCAAAGATATATGAAAGTAGTTAACCTACTTCTCAAAGATACCCTTCTCTGATGTATGAAGGCAAATGAAGGTACTATCTGACCTTGAGTAGTTCCTAATGGCAGTGGGCAGTTAATTTGACAAATGTCGCGATTGGGTTAGGGTTAAGATTTACTCGTATTTACTTAAATTATTGGCAGGAAAAGTGTTAAAGTTAAATATAATAATAACATGTAATTGACATTAAATATATACTGTGTCAAAGCATCTTAAATGAGTTGTGAACAATTGAAACTTAATTTTGAATTACCAAATGCCAGATATTGCTATATATTTGTGTATATATATATACATGTAGTACTTTTTACCAAAATTACAATAATGAATAAATTTAGGTAAATTCTTTTTCCAAACATCAATTTCTTTAAAGTATGTTTAGATCAATGCTGCTATTATAAGCCCCTTTTTGTTGCCATATGATATCAACTAAAAAAGATCTGGTGAAATATGCCAGTACCCACAAAAATACACATTGATTCATGAATATCTGTATACATGTATATACTTATGATTAAATACCTGTAAGTCAGAAAAATATTATGTTTACCTTAAGTGTTTCATCAAGTCATGATCAGCATAGTAATATTGCTTATTGCTGTGATATTGTTGTTATATTTACACACACATATACATTGTAAAAAATATCCCATACATTTTAATATGTTTAATGATATCTTATTTCAAGTTATATGTACAGTGCAACTTATCAACAATTTGCTAAAAATGTACATGTCAGAATGGTACATACCATCCTATCAGAAATAAAAACATTATTGAAAAACAACAGTGTTAGTTTCTGAATGTTTAGCTTGTGGAAGTAAGCTTCAGAAAAAAAAAATCAACAATATTGCTAAGTTTTCCATCTGTGGATGAAACCAAGCCTACTTTGGCTTTAGTGGTCTGAAATACACTTTGGGATCACAATGCCTTGGACCACTTAGGTTTGAATCCCACTTTGATTGAACCACTGTGGTAGCTCAGTTGGTAGACTACTCACTCCGTAAGTGGGAAGTCTTGGTTTAAACCTCTACCGGGTCTGTCCCAAGACTTATAAGTGGGTAGTGACTATTCTTTCACTAAGCACTTTGCATTACGAAATGAAAGTCACGGTTCTTTCGAATAGGAACTTAAATAAACGAGGTCCCGTCTCACGGTATGTTTGGCACGATAAAGAACCTGCTGTATAATTCTATCAGCACAACACACAGGCAAAATTTCTGCACTTTCGCCTATAGCTGGCGACCTCTCAATATGAGTGAAATATTCTTTACTGGGACGTTAAACACCATTGCTCAACTCAACTTCACTTGGGTTGATTCTTGTAAATGAAAGTTTGTCAGTTCGCGTTTGGAAAGGTTGGTTGTTTTCTCAGGATATTTTATTTCCTTAACCATCCTAGTACTGACCACCTCCATAAAGGTGAGTCTTGACTGATGTGTAAAACACGATTACTCTACTTAACCAACGTCGTAAAAATTGCGTGTGTGAACATGAGGCTATAAGATTTTGACTGAAAATTAAGAATATTTCACTTTCACAAACACAGTTCTTCATCAGTAACATCTGAATTTTATGAGGGTCAGTGTTCATTGGGTGTGGTAGTCGCGTTATGATTAGTTTGACTTGCAAAGCTCTTGTATTCATATTGACAATGAACATCATTTTAAAACAGTTCAATTTTATATTTACGTTAAATACTTTTTAAAAAGATATTGATTTAAGACTCTAAAATTCCCATTTATAACACATGCACACAGGGAGGAGTCCAGTAGACACAACAGCCACAAAGAACGTGCACGTTTTAGGCCGAGAACATGATTTTCGACCGAAATGTTGTCCACAAATAACAACAAATTTATTTTAAATAACAACAAATTAATTTTATTGATATTCAAACTATTATCACTATTTTATATTTAATATTCTCAAAAAAGCATTATGTTAATGAACCGTTCTTGTAAAATCTCGTAAATTTGCTTTAGTCGTGTCAGCCGTGTTTGTTTACCTAAGATATTTTAGTTTCGGATTGTATATTGCATTGTGTATGTATTCATTCACGGAGTCACGTGGTTTTTGTGATTTATATTCTATGAACGCAACGACTCTCAAACTTGGCGAAATGAAAATTTTACACGGCAAATTAAAATATAATATTTTGGATCAATATGGTATCCGACTAACAGCTAAAGCAAATGGCTTTTTTGACATTTTCTGCTTTGAGTCCACCATCGAAAAAATTCTAACAAAGAGGAGTAATGAAACATATCTCTCGAAACTCGATAAAATCAACAAAAAATGTTTCCATTAGAACACGATTTTGGCAATGTGAGGTTTCTACAGACTATCAGCTAAATAAAATTCCCTTTTTTATCTGCTTTCAACAAAGAGAAGTAATGAACATTTTTCCGAGTGAACTCTATATAATGAATAAGGAACAGTTCCTTTAAAATGTTCTTTGCAATGGTAAGTTTTCTACAAACGATTTGAATCATACACACCACTGGATGCCATCCTGTTTCCATGACCGTTTTTGTTCATGCACAGTAAAAGAAGCAGGTACATATTGGTTCGTTGAGGCTTCTATTTTTGACGTACTGGTTGGTTCATTCACGTGAAAATTGAAGACCATGCGAAATTCTACTCCTTATTATTAAAATATCAATCTTAATTACTTCGCCTGTTCAAAGAAAGGAAGATGGCTAAAATTGACACATGCCAATTTCCATTCAAGATGAATATCAATGTTGTGAATGGTCCAAAACATACTTGCATTTTCTATTATAACAGTATACTTTTTATAACAAAAATCACGTTTTCGTACCCCACAGACAAAATACACCGTCTAACTGTTACTTCATTGTCAGGTTAAATAATGGTTATTTTTCACATTTTTAATTTGTCGTTATTTTCAGTAGCAGTCGGGGTTGAAACATATTATCACTGAAATGTTTTTGTCGTAATATTCAGTTAAAGTCGGGATTTAATCCACCCACTGAGTATTATTTTTCCACGTGTCCAGTAACAATGGGTGGTTTTTAATAGGCGGTTTTGACATTATATATACCCTATTGCATATTGTGTCTTGTTTTTCTTTCGTTTTGTTGGTTTTTGGCTATTGCCAGATACTACTTTGTCATCAAATACAACAAAAGTCGTGGTCAAATCGACCCACTGGATATAATTTTGTCATATTCCGTATTAATCCTTCTATAAAAGGTGTTTGCGATATGTAAATATCTATTGTATTATTTTCATATTTCTTTCGTTATGGTAGTTTTGGTTATTGTCAGTTGAAAATTGTACGTGATTTACAGTATATGTTCCATCATGAAGGCAGCTGTGAATACTAGGAAATCTCGTAGACATGGAATGTAAAAATGAATCTTCATAGTGCAATAAATATTGACTGAGAAAAAATCGCAATGTTGCATTTGATACCTCATTGCCGTGGAAAGAAAGTTCCCGCGAAATGGAATTAATTTATTGACGGTATACAAAATGGTTTAACAACGTGTAAGCGCAATAGCCAGAGTCACGACAATAAAAAAATTTTTAAAAAAACAAAAACCATCAAACAAACAATTTTTCGTGTAACGTTACTGAAAATTTATGACTGTATAATAATAATAATAATAAAACCGTTTATTTGACAATAGACAATTCAATCAGAAACAATGACTGAGCGTCATGAATTTAACAAAAGACAACAGATTACTAAACAAATGGTGTAATATTAATAGGGACAACTTGACACCGCTGAATAAAGTTTTGACTTTGCAATGACGTTAAACAGTTGTGTGGTTCCAAAACATTACATTTTTTAACAGTAACAATTTCTTATGAATACTACATTTTCGTCTTTTGAATTCGTTACATTTAAATTGTTAAGCTAAGAGTTTCTATAACCTTAACAATTTGGCACATTGTTACAGATTCAAATCAAAAAAGAAATATTCAAAATTCTGCATGTGGTAGATGTGTTCTTAGGCAGCTATCATGTACATTGTCGCACTTCACCTGTACAACGATCTACGATATGGATCGTCAATAAAACAAGAAACAGTACAAACGCTGTATTACTCAGTCATGGCTAGCAGTACTGTTCTAACCCAATATTTGAACATTTAAAAACATCGTATGATTCGTATCATGATTGTTATTTTTTTATCTCGATATTTGTAAGCAATGCGGGATATTACGACACTGTAAGATTATTTAAAAAATTACCAATAGTATTCAGTCTAAAATTCCCGTATAAGATGATATTCAGACGTAATATTATTAAATATTCTATACCTAAAATATTCCAAAAATAAGTTGTTACAAATACAATTGAAAATACTTTTTTTCTAAATTTTCAAATTTTATTATATTTTCGATTTGTAAAATTATTTATTTTATTTTATTTCATTTATTTATTTATTTATTTATATATTTTATAAAATTGTTACGTGTAATCATAACTAAATATCTCAGGTTAATGACAACGGACTTGCTTCGTCAAACATTTTTATAAAATTTGCCGTTTAGTTTCAATATGCAGTAAAAATATTTCGATAGATTTTTTTTTATTTTATTGGAAAAATGATCAGCGAAATGATGACAACCTGAATTGGTCCGGGATGTACCCAGATTAGAGCACATAACCCAATCTTTTCTATTTGAAGGTTTATGTACTATATATAAACTATATGCTTTGCTACATTGGTAGATTATTGCGAGTCTTTCGAGAAATGGTCTTATTCAAAGATTCGAGTGGTATATTTATTGCATCTAAATTTTCATGAGAATTACAAAATCGATCCTTTTCTTTGTTATATTTTTTATTTCTCAATGTGTTTAAGAAAATTTCCAATATCCGTATTAAGGCAACAAAATAGACAACTGTCTGGCAACCTTTACGACTCTTATGATGTGTCTCATAAGCCACAAGTGGCTTGGTGTCAATATATGATGTATTGTTATAAATGTATGTTTAATGATAACCTAAAATATATATCGACATATGATACAATAATAAAATGTAGTAGTAGTAGTAGTAGTAGTAGTAGTAGTAGTAGTAGTGTCATATACCACATTTTGAATGTATTTTTATGATTAAATTCAAAAAGTGGTATATGACAGTAGTAATAGTAGTAGTCTTTGATCAGCAGATCACTTAGTCTGTGACATCAACATCTGAACACAGTGAAAACACAAACAAACTCATTTTTTGTTAATGACCATTTTAAAACACTTATAGGTTGGGGAGAGGGGCAATGAAGCAAAGTTTTAAGAAAATGAATGCCAAATAAGTTGAGACACAAGCAAAGCACATTTTTAACACTTTTAAAGTGTTAAAACATATTTGAGTGATTTCCGATTTACTTGTCTGACGTAACAGACTCAAGTAAGCTCGCCCGGATACTTAGTCCATATAAGGAAAATAGTTCCCACAACAAATACCGAGCTTGTTTAAAACACAATCACTTAACTATGCCGTAACCGTCCTTCCTATGTCTTTCCTGAGACCACTTACAGTATAAAAGTAAATATTTAGCGTTGTTTTCGGAATTATAAAATAATTTGCATAACTGTATATTACATGTGATTGTAAACAGAACAAAATGTTGAGGTTGATTATTGCTACATTAATTGTAAGTATATATTTATTTTGTTTAAACTCAGTAGGCAATATTCTGTACTGTCAGAAAATATACCATTTAGAAAAATTTTCAGACGCCTCAATTTTTGAAATTTATTTAAAACTAAGGTTTGTTCCCTCATGAAAAGCATTCCTTAGCTGGATTTAGATTCATATAATTTTGGACCTTTGGATTTATTAAATTTCAACTGTTTGGCTTATGTTTTTATCAATCAAACATTTTCGGCCCCATTGTCACTGATGAGGAATGATTTTCCAAATTGTGCACATTTGGCACATACAAATTTAACAGATATTTTTGTTATATATTTATGATATAAATGAAATGAAAAGGATAGCACTATAGTAACCTATTAATCCTCTGGTAATCTTTTTGTCTAAAATTTATTTAAAAAAACGAAATGCAAATAATAAAAATTGTGTCTTACTAAAAATACATGTTTTAGTTTTAAGTTTTTCAAAATCACCTTTTTGATTATTTTCAGGTAACCAGCATTATTGCTGCACCAAGTGAAACAGGAAAAGCTAACAACGAGACATGTAAGTATTAAATACATATACGTTGTCACTATAGTATGTCATTAATATTTCCATGGACTACTTTTCAATGACATTTACAAGTCAAACACGACACCAGTGATGTCAGAATCATTGCATATGGTATGGAAAAGAAAGAGAAAATAGCTCAGACAATAGGCTTACTAGAAATTGCAAGGAAAAAAAAGCTTAAAGTTTTTTTTATTAATTTTTTTTTATTTTAAAATTCATTTATTTTAATTAATTAATTAATTTATTTATTTATTCATTTATTTATTTATTTATTTATTTTGTTCAGTTAAAGAGTTTCGATTGCATGTGATCCCATCTTACAATACCATGATTCTATAAAGTCAACAATTTTTAATGATGATGATGATGATTATTGTAGGTAGTGTTTTCGTTGCACTGGTAATTCAAAAAAAAAATTCTTCTACATTTCTTAATGCTAGTTTCAATTGTCTTTTGTGTAAAAAAGAATCTTAAGCATCGGATAGGTACTACGGCGGAAAAAAATATTTAATTTGTTTACGTCTTTGTTTGCAGGGTGTGAAGGTAAACCGGCGGTCAATTTTTTCTCTTGGACACTTCGTCAAGTATTATCCCCACAGATTTTGTTAAACAGAAACAATTTGTATCAGAACTAGTTCAAGTTTTGGATATATCAGAAACAAAAACAAGGATAGCTGTGTCTAGTTTCTCTAGCGAGTATTACAAAAAAAAAATCGATTTCGGCCAAATTAATGACAAACAGACTCTTATTGACGCCATTGGAGAAACAAAACACCAAGGTGGGAACACAGAAACGGGTAATGCTATATGGCATATGGTAGAACAAGGATTTGTAACCGCCAGACCTGGAGTGGCGCACATTGCTTTTGTTTTAACTGATGAACAGTCAAGAGACATGGACAAAACATTGAACGAGGCGGAAAAAGCCAGAAAACGAGGGATATATATGTTTGCTATTGGTATTCGGTTAGCTGAAGGAGATATGGATGAACTGAATGGGATAGGAAGTTCTCCTAAAGAAGAATTTGTATATAGAGTTCCTTCATTTAGTGTTCTTCACACTTTAAAAGAACTCTAGCAGTCAAGGCTTGTAAAAGTAAGTTATATCATTTTAAAGAATAAATTATTGCAAACTAAGCTGGATATACCTTCATTAAGCTAGCGGGATGGCGACCCGATGATGGACGACTGATCTAAACACGGGCTCACGGATCACAGTGTCTCATTCCTTTTCGAAAGGTGTTCAATAATCTGGTTTTCCCCTACATGTCGAACTAATTGCCTCAATAATTTGAAAAATATTGACTGGGACGAAAAAATAATTATTTTACTCTACTCTACTCCATATAAGCCAAATGCTTCTATACTAAAACGTGTTAGCAATGTTATTCTTGTAAATGTATGGATGTCCATTTTAAGGTAAACATTTTCAGAACAGATAATTATTACAAACACCATTTTCAAAAATGATCTCAGAATAAGAAAAAAAAATTAGTTAACCAGTTTCCTTTTACAAACATTATTTGTACATTATGACATAAGTAAGGTAAATGCGGTTTTTAATTCTTGAAAAAAAGATATGATAGGGTAACTTATTTGTCTTGATAACATTTTCTTTTCTGTTTATAGGTGATATCTTTCATTAATTTATTTACATTTATTGTTTTTTTTTTATAGTTGAAGCCGAGAAACCACAGGGTGACCAGCCAGCCCACGCTTGTAGTCATAACAAATCAGTGGACATGATATTTACATTTAATTCACCAGCCATTTGATCAGTTAAATCACAACTTCTCTTCAGCTTCATCACGAATACGTCTGACAAGCTTATGACAAGTGAAAACAATATCAGAACCGGTGTATTGTCAGATTATTGCCACGACAACGACCTTTCCTTTGAAGAAAGCGAAAAACTACCGCACCCGAACAAAAGTCCATTCGTTCAACAACATAATTAAAGAGTTGCGACATACAAGTTTCTTGACAGAAAATGAAGGTAGGGATTGGTTCAGACATGTCACTGTTTTATTTATTGATGAAAAAAACAGAAAATTTGGATGCAATAATGGAAGAAGCTAAATTTGCTAAATTAAATGACATCGAATTATTTATCGTTAACATTGGTAACAGTAACAAAAATGTTATGGACAATATAGCCAGTGGTCCATCAAAGAAGCATGTGTGGAACATAAAATCCTACCAAGAATTGGATACATTGGAGGCTAAATTTGCTGAAACTTTCTGTTAAAGGACATTAAGTTATCTCAACTTACTAGTATATTTGTGATATTTTTATTTATCAACTAATTTATTTATTTACAAGAAGCAAGGGCATTTACATGTAATAATTTTACAGATATTTTTTTTATATAAAATTGATTTACATATAATTATTACTTTGCAAATGGTTTCCGTAGTTGTTATTTCACAGTCGCATGTGTGTGTGTGTGTGTGTGTGTGTGTGTGTGTGTGTGTGTGTTTCCAAATGTTTGAATATTTTATTTTATAAATAAATATTAAAAAATTTGCATGTGATATTGTCATCTAATCTTTTCCGCAAACTTTGCAACCAAAGAGAGAGATAACTAAACATGTAAAATAACTTTCCTTAAGGATGATAATTAACTGGTAAATTAATAACTTTTAATTTTAACTTTTTAAAAAATAAAATAAAGCATTAATTATTTTGCATATTTCATTTTATAAAATTCAAAATTTTGCATTTATCAACTATTACTGATTATGTATACAACATGTATAGCTGCTATAGGACGTCTAGCATAAACGAGTCGGACATTGTGAGTTTTGGAGTATCTAACAACTGGACAATTTGATTAAACATACTGTCTTTTATATAGAACTGAAGCTTTTAATAGATATCTGAATGATGTTCGAATGAAATAAAGTCGTTGTTCTGTTTGATTTGGTTTACTCAAATAGCTAAAATTGCCGATATTAACCGTAGCTGTTTAGTTCAATGTTCCATGATATTCCGAAAGTGTCGGTAACTAATGACCAGAACGTGTATGTTGACAAAGAAGGGCATGAATATGTCAAATGTTGAAAACGTTGTAAAAAATTGGCTACACAAGTCAAACGCATGGATAACTGAAGTAAGTGTAGTTGTCCAAAGTTTTGAAACAAAACTTCTTGTTTTCAGTCTTCAGTGTTTTTGCTGATGTGGTGTCTGTAACTAGATTAGGATATAATTTGAGGTGATGGTCATTTTTCATACGGTGTTTCAAGTTTTCTTATTCTTTAGCTTGTACTTATGTACGTTAACAAATGTCTTTAATTGAATTATTGAAGAGACTGAATGAAAAAGGCTTTCAAATTGTATTTGCACAATTGATTGATCAATATGCACGTATTTATCAGAATAAATTAAAACCAGGAAAACTTAAAATTATTGAATATTTTTTAAGGAACGCACTTTATTTTCATGTAATATTTTTGCAATCATTTTTAAAGAAATATATGGGCGTGTTGAGATGTCTTTTATTTTTAAGCACCAGGGATCGTGCGTTGCTGCTCTTGAGGCTCCCGCAGCCACACCCATGCCCTCTGAATCTTGTCTTAAAACCGCCGCAGGCACAGTACAACTAAATATGCCGAGAATTTGCTTGGTTGAATGTCTGGAATGCCGTCCGAAATCAAAGATGCACTTCGTCACTTTACATTGAAATAGCAGTTGTATTACTGTTATAGAATATTTACATACAAAAATAATTTATGTCGTTTATTCATTTATTTATTAATTTATAAAAATTTATTTATTTATTTATTTATTAATTGATTGATTGATTGATTGATTTATTTATTTTATAAATGATATATTTTAAAAGTGTTATTTCTTTATTTTTATATTCTGAATCTTTCACAAAATAATAAAATCTGACATTTCATTAAGAGACATAATTCTGAATATATGTCAGTTGTTCGTTTCATTGTTTTGTTTTTTTAATTCTTAAATTTTATATTACACATTACGTTTTGTTTTGAATTACCGTTCCTTGTTTCATGAATTTGCCTGTTAATTATTGTACTTGGTTATTCGCTATTACCACTCGTGCACCACGAGTTTCAGATGTCAAATAAGTTGAGTTTTCACTTTTGTGTGCTACAGATACTTCGATGTTTTTCCATCATGTAACAAAACAGTGTAAGTTTTTATTTAATTTTTTTTTATTTTAAGACGAAAAATCGTTTATTTCGTATATATATATATATATATATATATATATATATATATATATATATATATATATATATATATATATACGTAAGAAGTGTGTTTCACATATACAGTATTTTTCATGTAATTTTGGTTTATATACACAAATATGATGTTTATAATATGCGTTTGATTTATTGGATAATGTACCTATGTTTTATATCACATCGCAAATTCACGGGTATAACATTAAACCGCATTTTACAGTTTAAAGGTCAAGTTAACTACCACTATACTTTATTTTTACTAGAGCTCTCTATTAGTTTGCTATATAAAAGTTTTCTTTAAAGCTTTTTACCACGTGGTTTCCAAGATATTATTTCTTGGATCCATGTTCACGGTTTATGCATATGACATGTAATTTTAAGCACATTCTTTGAAATTCACTATTTCACCTCGATAAACATCAACCGAATAGACCCCAGTTGTAGTATCATTTTGGATCATTATTAGATTCGGATTAAAGTTATATACAGCACGGTCGTATGTAATTTGGCTTTAGAAAAAACAACATATTTAAGTAGACCGTTTTGTTTATGGACCTACTTCAAATGATTTTGTATTATTTCACACGTTTTTCGTAAAAACTTAACCTGTTCACTTTATTGTCTTAGATTAACAAAGCATTATATTAGCATGTCTTTCATAATTTTCTTTCTTATAACATCTTGTCTAAAACGAATGATATTTATGATATTTGCTGGTGAAAATTCTTCATTGATGCATATTCAAAATTGTTTTATATGGTTGTTAAAATTTAAATGCGAATAAGTGTCAATTTTACAATAAACTATTAAACAAAAGAAGAAAGAGCTTTTAAAAAGAACTTAACATTAAGTACCACAAAATGTTTTTGGTTTTATTGTTCATCGAGTTAGCCGTGTTGGAATTCTTGATGTGTTAAAGTGTCGTTCAACACGTGACTAAACATCCTCTAGCAGTTTAAGCGGTATTTTGAAAGATGAATAAGTTTAAATGTCTTCAAAATTTACTGACCACAGAACGGACCTAGGCAGATTCAGGAGTCTGAGAGTTAGAAGTTTTTACGTGTATACTTCACGGTAATACAATAAAGCCAAAGGCAGCAAACGTAGAATTTTTCGATTTTATAAACAATGCATAGATTATTTCACATCCCCTTAGAGATCGTTTTAACATCTTTATAGTGCTCAATAAAATCAGTAGTTTAAGCATCATTAATCTCAGTAAAATTGTCTTTACAAGAACGTAAAAAAATGTTGTATGGGACTAACCACCATCAAATAGCAATATGGAAAACATAAGTTGGAAATTTAAAATATGGTTGGATAAATCTTGTTTCAAATACAGTATGCAAGAAATAGTTTAAACAATATTTTATTTTCTCTTATTGTTAACATCGCAATAATACGGAATTCTGTAACAAGAGAGGGTATTTTCTAATGTAAATCAGTCTCCATTTCTATAATTACAACCATAAATGACCAATGATACAATTAAGATTATCCGCATCTGATTTTTAGAACAAATAATAATAATAATAATTTTAATAATAATAATAATAATAAACCAAAAGCTTTTGTAGCGAAATGAGATGTTAAACAATATTGCAACCAGTCAAATCCTTTTCGCGAAAAATTCACGACAAAAATCCGTGCGCATCATCCTACGCAATACAGCACACACAGAATGACAACAGTAACTCTGGAGTCCGTCACCAAATCTAAATATTAAAATATGGCTCATTCGAACGTAGATTAAAAAACACACATGCGCATGTAACCACTCGGATAGAACCCATTGTCAAAAAGGGGGAACAAGTTTTAAAATTCAGCTAATTGTTCAATTTTTGCGAAAAATCATGAAAGAGTCCGTGTTGCGCGATTTCCTCGATATTTTGTCAAATGTTATGTTCATTTTAAGATCAAAGATTTACTCTCCCTTAATTAAATGAAACTTGCAATATTTTTTCTCCCCTTTTTAACAATTAAGCTGTCGAAAAAAAATGCCACTGGCAATGCGGGAAAACAGAGCCAATCAGAATTAAGTTCAAGGTACTTATGGAAAAATTCTTACCGGTAGCGGTCACAACAGAAGCATAAGGTAAGTGACATGCACGTGATTTTTTCTTTGTTTTGCTTTTTTTTTTTATCCGATCAAGATTATTTTGTATATTGATTGAATTTTTAGATTAATATAGTTATTTGGTAAATGAACTTGCATATTTAAAAAAAGAAGTAAAATATGTTTAGAAATATTTGCATTTTCTGTGTCCAGACATTTAATATACTAGCATTTTGTTTTTAAAATAAATATGCCGCCAAATTATTTAGTTGTAAATTAACTTCGGAAACTGTCCTTGAAATTATTACTCGTGCCTCATCGGGGCAACCTTAATGGTTAAAAATCGGTTTCCTTAAAATAAAATTTTCTAGATTTTTTGGCGCCATTTTTAGCAAACGAGATTTCAAGTTCTAAAAACAATGGAACCGTTTAAGGAGGTTAATATAGGATGGAACATGATGGAAAAATTAGTCATTTGGAACCATGAAGTTGCAATCATTTTTAAGGAATTTTATTGACATTTTAAGGTCCGCGGTGAAACAATTCATGAATAAGGTCATTTGCAATTCATTTGACTTCTTAAACTGCGTTAACCAGGCGTGACAATCATGCTGTCACCAACGATCTTAATAAACATGTAACATTGTCACACAATATTATAAAAAATAAATGATAACAATATACAGCCTAATTTTGTCCAAAATAATGGTTAAAGGTTTCGAATTTTTATTTGGATTATTGATAAAAGTATTAAGCATCATGCATTGGTAATGCATTTTTACACAGTAAACCTCATTTGTTTTAAAAGCTAAATTACAATTTCTAACCGAGTATAAAGTTTTGTAACTATATGATAATCGTTGTAGGAGTTGTTCCCCCTGAAATGTTAATCTTTTTTATAACTTGGTCAATGGTTGATGAAATAGTAGTTTTCTCTGATTTGTTTTTCTTTTTTTCCTCTCTTTTGCAAATTTGGCTGGTTTTTTTTTTTTTGGAAACCATAGATAAAAACAGTTAAATTGCCAAAAAATTCAACAAGACAAGTTTTTACAAGGTCAATTTCTGTCCCTGAAACATTGGTTTCTTTTGTGAATTTTTGGCTTTTTTTTTTTTTTTTCTTAACTTATTTACATCATGTATAATTATTATTTTGATATATTTAGAAAAATATCAGATTAAAAGAATAATCATTATGACAAGACAAACAGATTCATATTTTGTAAGTACATGAATATATATGCTTATATAGTTTGAATTTTTTGCCTATGAAATTTGAAGTTTTTGGCAAATGTTCCGTTTTTGATAATTTTTATGAAAAATATTTTGACAGGTAGAATATACATTGCAAAAATGCTCTATTGGAGTAGCAAATTTTACATACAGTGAATTGAATAATTAGTTGAGATTACCAAAGGTCTTGTTACTACCTGATAAACCATGTAGGATTTGTTGCCACAGAAATAATAAAATACAAAAAAAAAAATTAAATACTTTTGGTTATTTTGCAACACAATTAATTATATAATTTTAAAAAATTATTTATTATTTATTTATTTATTTTGCAGTCTACAAAAACAGTGAATTTTGTTTTGGAACAAGAATTTCAATTTGCCATAGTTTCTCAGGTGAGCTTATGGGCAAATCAGGCCTCTTATTTAAATATAATTTTCAAAAACAAAAAGCCTGTAAGGTCTTTTAATTATTTAATAATAGAACTTGTTTTTTAATTTCCCAAGTTGAGAACTTCTGATCTATTAAAAAGTACATCCTTCTCTATTTTTTCCTATGTTATCATCATGAAAGAATTTTACAAATTGAAATTTTTAAATTATTTTAGAAATAATAATATATATTATTATATAGCAACATATGTTTCACATAGAAATATAATGATAAATTCTGAGATGTTAGCGTGGAATATATAATATATTGATAATTGCATGCATACTTTGTTCAGGTCCGAGGTCTAGGGAATCATTTTTCATCTTGAACACTTTGTCACATGACTCTGTCGTCTGAATCAACATTTTTTCAAAAATGATATTGCACTAGTTCTTATATCAATAATAACTAGTAAAATATTTTTGTATTTGGAGACAAAAATAGTATTTTTAGATGAAATACAAGTGGGAAGCAAATGAAATATATTTCCCTATATAATAAAAGGGAGATTTAACTGAAATTGTGAATTATTGCCCCTTGTGGACTTGACATTTGCACTTGCAAGCTTGTGCAAATGTTCTGTCAACTTGGGACAATATTTCAGTTTCAATTTCAGTTCAATAACCCTATATCACTGTGAACTAGGTGTATAAGACTGGATCCTTAAAATGCCAAAGGGAGGCAACACAAATTTTGTTTTATGCTTTGTTTTAAAAAGTATTTTCAAAATTAATTTTTTACAAAAGTATGCAACCTTTTGGATGATGACTTATGAATAGTAATTTTTTTGGTGAATGATAACCTTTAAACATAACAAAATGTAAGGATGAAACAATAGATTTAAATCAGTTCTCATGAGACAAAGTAATTTTAAAATACTTTATTTTAAATACATTTTATTAGGATTCCTACTCTTGAAAAACCACTATGTATATTGTATATCCCCAGAATAAAAAATCTTATAGAAATGGCCCCAGTTTCACAATTATTTCCTCAATTGAGTGTACACACAAATTGGGGAATATTTCAGTGTTACAGTTAAAATTGTATATTTAAATTGTTTAGTGTAGGTTTGTTGAACAAAACAAAACCTTGTCTGGTAAAGCCTTAAAAATATTTATGAGAAAATAATGGGAATATTTGAGTGAATACTTGTGTAACTGGGGCATGGTTTGTAAAGTTAGGTCACAAAATGGAAAAAGATATGGAATTTTAGACATGTAGACAAAATGGTTCTAGATGTTACACATTCCTGGATAGTCTGAATGATTTCTCTATAACTACATAATTATAATTGTTTCTGCTAGGAGGGGAATAAGACTGTTTAGCAGCCCTATTTGGGTAGTGCAACACCAGTCTTGTGGTTGTGTCCATCATAAAGATTTACCACTCAGTAGCTCAGTTGGTAGAGTGCTCACTCTGTAAGTGGAAGGTCATGGGTTCGAACCCCTGCCGGGTTAGACCTAAGACTTAAAAGTGGGTAGAGGCCGTTCTTTTGCCAAGCACTCGGTATTATGAAATGAAAGTCGGTTCTTTTGAATGGGAACTTAAAATAAACGAGATCCCGGGTCATGGCATGGCACGATAAAAAACCCTGCTGTATAATGCCATCAGTGCAACACACAGGCAAAATTTTTGCACTTTTGCCTACAGCCGGCAACATCTCGATATAAGTGAAATATTCTTGACTGGGACTTTAAACACCATTACTCAACTCATGATAAACATTTGATGAAATATTTATTAAATTTTTTTTAAACCTTTGTTTTAAAAATCCTATTTTATTCACCTATTGAATCAGTTTAAAACAATGCCTTGTGTTAAATATAGTTCAGTTAGATACCCACCTTTTAAATTTAATCAAAATTTGAATATCTGAATTCTTTAATTTGTAGGTATACAGAACAAGAGTACAAGATTAAGGTCAGTTAACATAAAAATATTTAAGTAGAGTGTGTCTAGTTGCTGTTCAGTGTTCAGATTTTAAACACAGTTTGGCTTCAACGTGTATATTCTGTTGGAATTCCCTTCTTTAGTTATGCAATTAGTTCTTTGTCTTGTTTCAGGGTTTTTTGGTGTTTCATGCTTGGTACAGTATTTTATCCTTGCAATGGTTTGACCCTCAACACTACTGAGAAAGATTTTGATCCAGAAACCATTTAAACACGTTTTTTAAAAAAATTATTGTTGGATATAGCTAAAATATGTTTACATGTTGTCAGTGATCAAATAATGACAAACATATCCATTACTTACACACTTTGGTTGGACTTCTTTGTATACCCCCCCCCCCCCTCCCTCATGAAATCCTGTGTAAAATTTGAAAAGAAATATTTTCATGGAAATGTTCAAAATGTCAAATTCTGTTAATTTTTTTTTAGTCAAAAACAAACTTTAAGTGAAGGGTATAAAATGGAAGTCCTTCCCACATATTTACTAAATTAATACACTAAAATGTCCAGTGCTAATGTACTAACCTCCCTCTTCTCTAGATGCACTTATTACACCTCTAACAATTAAGTCATTATTTGTAACATTATATAAATAATTTCTTTTCTCCATTTATAAACAAATTGTACCCATGTAAATTGAGAGAATTTGTCTTTGTTGTTAATTGAAACCTATGCCATTGTCCCATTTTCAGTGGTGTTAGGATCAAACATTTATAAGGATGAAATACTGCATTGAGTTGAAACATCAAAACCGGAAATGAAACGCTGCAAAAATGGAAATGAAACGCTGAGAATTAAGAAAACAGTATATACAATGAGAGCCATCTGTTTGATAATTTGATCTGTAGAGAAACTAGAGCATGTTTTTAAATTTAACTTCAAAATTGGTAGAGAACTGTGCACGTTGGTACTTTTATAATTTGAAATTTTAGTATTGGACTCTCATTTCTGGTTCTCTTGGATGGGAAATTGAAATAAACGAGGTCCTGTGTTACGGTAGGCATGGCACAATAAAGAACCCTGCTGTTTAATGCCATCACCAGAACATGCAAAATTTCTGGACTTTCGCCTATAGCTGGCGATGTCTTGACATAAATGAAATATTCTTGACTGGGACATTAAACAACATCACTCAACTCCCATTTTTTGGACTATATTGATTCAAGTAAAGACTTGTTCACATTGCTTATTTATCTATCAAAGATAGATCTATAAATGAAACCTTTTTATATTTTGTCAAATCATTTAACAATTTCTTCATTGTTCCATGTTATCCACCGCCATTCATTTTGATCTGAGAGCAGCCGCATATGTTCCATATTGCCTAATTCCCTTTCCTTGTTTTTCTGAACATTGATTTGCACACATACTGAAACATTAGTAGACCATCTTATATCTACTAAAATTTTTACCTAGAACATTATACTTCTCATTTAGGGCAAATTACAAACATCAAATTCTAAACTTGCATACTGCAATTTTTTCATTAAACAATATTGGTATTGTTATTCAAATAAGATCTTTTTTTAACTGTTTCAACTCATTAGATTGTTTTATTTGATATCCCAGGCCTGGGTTGTTTAATCTAGATTTGGAATAGACTTAACTGTCTCTCTTTGAGACAAGGTAAAAAGAATTAAAAACATTTCCAACTTGGTTAACCATACACATATCTCTGGTATGCTGATAAATCAGTAGACCATCTTTTATTGATAATATTCCACACCTGGAACATTATAATTTGTCTCTTTTGAGGCAAGTTAATCAAATTCTAACATTTGCAGACACTAGGATACATAAACACTCAACAAGAGGTCTGTAAGAAATTGTTTTTGCCAACATTCACACACACACACACACACACACACACAGAGTAATTCAATGTCACATTATTCTCTGGTCTCTTGATACCATTTTTATGCTGTTGTTTTATGACTTGAAAATTTTAAGGTTTCAAGGAAAACCATCTTTTATGAAAATTCAGAAATGGAAAATTATAGAGAATGTCTTAATGTACAGCTCCAGTAGTTCCCAACATGGGTTTAAAAGGGCATATAAACATGCATATTAATGAATTTGGCCAGGTTATGTTTTAAAAACGAATTTCATTTTAAAGCAGAATTTTAATAAATTTGCCAAGCCCAAATGAGCCATATAGTGAATATTTTTATATTATACTCTTTCTTTAATTACAGACCACACAGATGGTAAAATGATCACTCAGTTGTTCCCGACTTGTGAGGCTCCCCATTCATTTTTAAGATCAGAAAGGGTGGCCACATAAAGAGGGTCACTAGTTTTTAAACATACAGACAATTTTAGGTCAGAAGAAGTTCTGATTCCTGTTTAAAAAGGATTTAAAATGGCTTCTACTGGTCTTGATTCAATATTCCAGTACTGGTTTATATATAACTGTTTATTTGAGACAGTTGATCAAATTCAAACAAACTGCAGTCACATGGTTATACCATACACATCAATCTGGTCACTTGGAAATTTAAATTTTGGATAAGAATTTTATTTATCAAAAAGATCATTTTTAATTCTTAATCAATTTGTAGTGTCCAGGTGTTATGGTTGATCATACACATGTCACCACTGGTCTGCTGAAGTCTGAGTATTCACTAATGTTGAGCTTGTTTCAGCTGACTATATAGCGTCTTTCTTAAATGAGATATTCCAGTACTGGTTTATTCTCATACACACTTATCTTTGGTCTGCTGGAATTGAGCCTAAGGAAAAAAGAGAAAAAAAAAGAAAAAGAAAAAAATGAAAAGAGAAAAAAAAAAAAAAGAAAAAAGAAAAGAAAAAAAAAAAAAACAAAGGAAAAAAAAAAAAGAAAAATTACTTGAGCCATTTCTGTTGACCAATATAGCGTCTTTTTCATGTTCTAGGTATGGAATATTCTGAACTGTCTCTTTTGAGGCATGTTCATCCAAATTTTTAACAAATTGCAATTTGCAATTGTGTGGTTTAACCATATTGGCAGTGTTCTAAATTTCTTGCAACTAAAATCAGAATAAAATTTTTTTTAACTGTTTCAACTCATTTGATTGTTTTATTTGATATTCCAGGCCTGGGTTGTTTAATCTAGATTTGGAATAGACTTAACTGTCTCTCTTTGAGACAAGGTAAAAACATTTCCAACTTGGTTAACCATACACATATCTCTGGTATGCTGATAAATCAGTAGACCATCTTTTATTGATAATATTCCACACCTGGAACATTATAATTTGTCTCTTTTGAGGCAAGTTAATCAAATTCTAACATTTGCAGACACTAGGATACATAAACACTCAACAAGAGGTCTGTAAGAAATTGTTTTTGCCAACACACACACACACACACACACACACACACACATTCCATGTCATGTTATTCTCTGGTCTCCTGATACCATTTTTATGCTGTTGTTTTATGACTTGAAAATTTTAAGGTTTCAAGGAAAACCATCTTTTATGAAAATTCAGAAATGGAAAATTATAGAGAATGTCTTAATGTACAGCTCCAGTAGTTCCCAACATGGGTTTAAAAGGGCATATAAACATGCATATTAATGAACTTGGCCAGGTTATGTCTTTAAAAACCAATTTTATTTAAAAAATTTCCTTGACCCTCCAAGCAGAATTTTAATAAATTTGCCAAGCCCAAATGAGCCATATAATGAATATTTTTATATTATACTCTTTCTTTAATTACAGACCACACAGATGGTAAAATGATCACTCAGTTGTTCCTGACTTGTGAGGCTCCCCATTCATTTTTAAGATCAGAAAGGGTGGCCACATAAAGAGGGTCACTGTAGTTTTTAAACATACAGACAATTTTAGGTCAGAAGAAGTTCTGATTCCTGTTTAAAAAGGATTTAAAACGGCTTCTACTGGTCTTGATTCAATATTCCAGTACTGGTTTATATATAACTGTTTATTTGAGACAGTTGATCAAATTCAAACAAACTGCAGTCACATGGTTATACCATACACATGAATCTGGTCACTTGAAAATTTAAATTTTGGATAAGAATTAATTGTATTTATCAAAAAGATCATTTTTAATTCTTAATCAATTTGTAGTGTCCAGGTGTTATGGTTGATCATACACATGTCACCATTGGTCTGCTGAAGTCTAAGTATTCACTAATGTTGAGCTTGTTTCAGCTGACTATATAGCGTCTTTCTTAAATGAGATATTCCAGTACTGGTTTATTCTCATACACACTTATCTTTGGTCTGCTGGAATTGAGCCCAAGGAAAAAAGAGAAAAAAAAAAAAGAAAAAGAAAAAAATGAAAAGAGAAAAAAAAAAAAAAAAAAAAAAAAAAGAAAACAAAAAAAAAAGAAAAAAAAGAAAGGAAAAAAAAAAAAAGAGAAATTACTTGAGCCATTTCTGTTGACCAATATAGCGTCTTTTTTATGTTCTAGGTATGGAATATTCTGAACTGTCTCTTTTGAGGCATGTTCATCTAAATTTTAACAAATTGCAATTTGCAATTGTGTGGTTTAACCATAATGGTAGTGTTCTAAACGTCTGGATACTAAAACCAAGAGGCCACATAAAGTTAATAATAATATTAAAAAATCAAGTTTTGTTTAACAGTACCTCTATTATTTATATGAATTGTTTCAGCTTATTAGATACTAGTTTGTTTTATTTAATGTTCATGTTATGGTTGAATTGAGCCATAAAATGAAATTTTTTAAGAGAAGAATTTTATATAACAATCCATAGTTGAAATGTTATTTACTGCCTGTAACAGCCATGTACATAAAAAATTGCACAAACCCTAAGGTATCTTTATATTAACATGCAGATGCATACCCTTTCAGGCTTACACATATATGCATACATTCTGCTCACACACACACACACACACACACACACACACACACACTCTTATTGAATTGTTTTTCATTCACATATGAAATGTTAGTCCAAGACTTTTAAAAGTTTGTTTCTTGTTCAGCATAGTTAATTTTTATACCATTTTTGATGAAGTGGTTCTACCTTTAATTAAATCTTAAAAATTTGGCTTGACCCCTTTTTTCTAGTAACCGAGCAATTTTCATTTTTTTTAATTCTCATATTTCAGATGAAAACAAGATGTAAGAGTAGGATGACCAGTATACTGCAGATGTTGGATTTATTTATTTATTTTAACTTATAACTTAAATAACCATATCACTATGATATGTCTAGAAGGATTGTTTTTCAGTCATTATGGCCTCAATATGTGTGTTTTAGATAGCTGCTTGCCACCCTCCTTTCATGTTGTATTTTGATCTTGGTGGCTTATATTTGTGTTTTTTTTCGATGTTTCGGCTTCAGCAGTGTTCTGTCCTTTCAACAGTTTAACCCCAACACTTCTGATAAGGATAAGAATTCAGAAACCTGAAGACAGTGTTTTTAAATCAAAAACGTTAAAAATTAAAATTTTTGGCATATATATTTTAAAAATGTTATCTACAATCAAATAATGGCAAACAATCCATTACTTAACAATCACTTTATTAATACACTAAAATGTCCAATGCTAATCTGCATTTAACCCTTTCTTTTTTAATGCACTCTTTCATACCCCATAACATTTTATGTCGTTATTTGTAAGGGTGTAATTTTGTCCTACTTGAGTAGCATAGTTGTGGTCTTATATACATTTTTGTAACTATAAATTGAAACACTTTGTCTAGATTTTTTAATTTTGTTCCCCATCAGTAGTGTTAGGATCAGACTGCTGCAAAGATAAAATGCTAATAAAAATAATTTTAAAAAATTTAAGACACCAAGCATCAACCACTTTATGAGATGAGGAAAACACTAGCAGTACACACCTTGAGACCATACTTACTGATAAATCCTAACTTTTACAATCTTTAGGCAAACATTTTGACAAGTAATTTTAAGTGATAAATTCTATAAATATTACTCTGTTCAGTAAAATATCAATTATTGTGATTATTTTGCTATCAAAATTTCAAATAAAAGTAAATTCAAACTATCTATAAAGAGAGTTGAATGCCTGAGAAATAACGTGGAGAAAATAGA
The DNA here is from genome assembly GCA_029721355.1 of Tegillarca granosa. Taxonomy (NCBI): domain Eukaryota; kingdom Metazoa; phylum Mollusca; class Bivalvia; order Arcoida; family Arcidae; genus Tegillarca; species Tegillarca granosa. The sequence continues at coordinate 16,676,479 of CM056600.1, read as the reverse complement.
TTTGAAACACCATAGAAGTTAATACCATCTTTGAGGTAAGTAGATGAAATCAAATTTGACATTTTAAAAGTGTGACACAAGTCTAACAATAAAATTATAGGAGAAAGTGTATGGTTTGATACACAAATGGTCAAGATTATTTCACTTTGACATTCCTGTTTTAGACGTAACAGAAATGTTTACCATAGTAGGGAATATTTCATCATTGACGATGACAGATCTCCAATAAAAAGCCTATAGTTAAAATTCTGAGAGGCTATATGTATTGCAAGCCTCACTGGTGAACGTGAAGGCAAGTTATTTGCATGGTCAAGATTTCCACTTGATAACTTGGATCTAATGGAATTGTTTACCCACAGTCAGGAATGCATTCACTTATATCTCCATGGATGATGTCTTTTCCTCGTTGCAATTAATGTCTGTGCTTTAGTTTTCTAGTAGGCCTGTGTGGATAACCACCTCTTAGGATCTCGAGGAATCAAACCTTCCACATCGAATGGGCGCCAAACAAAACGTCGAGTGGAAACATAATGCATCGTGGGTTTGGTTGGCCTTATGTTTTCTGGAATTGACCTGGCAAGCAGAAATCTGGAAGTCATTGGATATTTCTAGCAGAGGAAGATTGAATGATGGCAGCAGATCTCCAAGAACAGCCAGCTGCAGTGTTCACTGAGACACTATAGAGTCTAAGTATTACACTATAAGTGAAAGTGTATGGTTTGATACACAAATGGTCAAGATTACTTCACTTTGACATTCCTGTTAGTTTTAGACATAACAGAAATGTTTACCATAGTAGGGAATATTTCATCATTGACGATGACAGATCTCCAATAAAAAGCCTATAGTTAAAATTCTGAGAGGCTATATGTATTGCAAGCCTCACTGGTGAACGTGAAGGCAAGTTAGTTGCATGGTCAAGATTTTCACTTGATAACTTAGATCTAATGGAATTGTTTACCCACAGTCAGGAATGCATTCACTTGTATCTCCATGGATGATGTCTTTCCTCCTTGCAGTTAATGTCTGCTTTAGTTTTGTAGTAGGCCTGTATGGATAACCACCTCTTCAGGATCTCGAGGAACCAGACTTGTCCCAATGGATATTTCTAGCAGAGGAAGATTGAATGGTGGCAGGAAATCTCCAATAACAGCTAGCAGTTATAATCAGTAGATGCAAGTGCACAGGGAACTAGCATCACAGGTTTTAAAGTGTGCACAGAGTTTAAGTATTATATTATAAGTGAAAGTGTATGGTTTGATTCACAAATAGTCAAGATTATTTCACTTTGAGCATTCCTGTTAGTTTTAGACATAACAGAAATGTTTACCATAGTAGGGAATATTTCATCATTGACGATGACAGATCTCCAATAAAAAGCCTACAGTTAAAATTCTGAGAGGCAATATGTATTGCAAGCCTCACTGGTGAACGTGAAGGCAAGTTAGTTGCATGGTCAAGATTTTCACTTGATAACTTAGATCTAATGGAATTGTTTACCCACAGTCAGGAATGCATTCACTTGTATCTCCATGGATGATGTCTTTCCTCCTTGCAGTTAATGTCTGCTTTAGTTTTGTAGTAGGCCTGTATGGATAACCACCTCTTCAGGATCTCGAGGAACCAGACTTGTCCCAATGGATATTTCTAGCAGAGGAAGATTGAATGGTGGCAGGAAATCTCCAATAACGACTAGCAGTTGGAATCGGTAGATGCAAGTGCACAGGGAACTAGCATCACGGTTTTAAAGTGTGCACAGAGTTTAAGTATTATATTATAAGTGAAAAGTGTATGGTTTGATTCACAAATAGTCAAGATTATTTCACTTTGACATTCCTGTTAGTTTTAGACATAACAGAAATGTTTACCATAGTAGGGAATATGTCATCAATGACGATGACAGATCTCCAATAAAAAGCCTATAGTTAAAATTCTGAGAGGCTATATGTATTGCAAGCCTCACTGGTGAACGTGAAGGCAAGTTAGTTGCATGGTCAAGATTTTCACTTGATAACTTAGATCTAATGGAATTGTTTACCCACAGTCAGGAATGCATTCACTTGTATCTCCATGGATGATGTCTTTCCTCCTTGCAGTTAATGTCTGCTTTAGTTTTGTAGTAGGCCTGTATGGATAACCACCTCTTCAGGATCTCGAGGAACCAGACTTGTCCCAATGGATATTTCTAGCAGAGGAAGATTGAATGGTGGCAGGAAATCTCCAATAACAGCTAGCAGTTGGAATCGGTAGATGCAAGTGCACAGGGAACTAGCATCACGGTTTTAAAGTGTGCACAGAGTTTAAGTATTATATTATAAGTGAAAAGTGTATGGTTTGATTCACAAATAGTCAAGATTATTTCACTTTGACATTCCTGTTAGTTTTAGACATAACAGAAATGTTTACCATAGTAGGGAATATGTCATCATTGACGATGACAGATCTCCAATAAAAAGCCTATAGTTAAAATTCTGAGAGGCTATATGTATTGCAAGCCTCACTGGTGAACGTGAAGGCAAGTTATTTGCATGGTCAAGATTTTCACTTGATAACTTGGATCTAATGGAATTGTTTACCCACAGTCAGGAATGCATTCACTTGTATCTCCATGGATGATGTCTTTCCTCGTTGCAATTAATGTCTGTGCTTTAGTTTTCTAGTAGGCCTGTGTGGATAACCACCTCTTCAGGATCTCGAGGAATCAAACCTTCCACATCGGATGGGCGCCAGAGAGAACGTCGAGTGGAAACATAATGCATCGTGGGTTTGGTTGGCATTATGTTTTCTGGAATTGACCTGGCAAGCAGAAATCTGGAAGTCATTGGATATTTCTAGCAGAGGAAGATTGAATGATGGCAGCAGATCTCCAAGAACAGCCAGCTGCAGTGTTCACTGAGACACTATAGAGTCTAAGTATTACATTATAAGTGAAAGTGTATGGTTTGATACACAAATGGTCAAGATTACTTCACTTTGACATTCCTGCTTTAGACATAACAGAAATGTTTACCATAGTAGGGAATATTTCATCATTGACGATGACAGATCTCCAATAAAAAGCCTATAGTTAAAATTCTGAGAGGCTATATGTATTGCAAGCCTCACTGGTGAACGTGAAGGCAAGTTAGTTGCATGGTCAAGATTTTCACTTGATAACTTAGATCTAATGGAATTGTTTACCCACAGTCAGGAATGCATTCACTTGTATCTCCATGGATGATGTCTTTCCTCCTTGCAGTTAATGTCTGCTTTAGTTTTGTAGTAGGCCTGTATGGATAACCACCTCTTCAGGATCTCGAGGAACCAGACTTGTCCCAATGGATATTTCTAGCAGAGGAAGATTGAATGGTGGCAGGAAATCTCCAATAACAGCTAGCAGTTGGAATCGGTAGATGCAAGTGCACAGGGAACTAGCATCACGGTTTTAAAGTGTGCACAGAGTTTAAGTATTATATTATAAGTGAAAAGTGTATGGTTTGATTCACAAATAGTCAAGATTATTTCACTTTGACATTCCTGTTAGTTTTAGACATAACAGAAATGTTTACCATAGTAGGGAATATGTCATCAATTGACGATGACAGATCTCCAATAAAAAGCCTATAGTTAAAATTCTGAGAGGCTATATGTATTGCAAGCCTCACTGGTGAACGTGAAGGCAAGTTATTTGCATGGTCAAGATTTTCACTTGATAACTTGGATCTAATGGAATTGTTTACCCACAGTCAGGAATGCATTCACTTGTATCTCCATGGATGATGTCTTTCCTCGTTGCAATTAATGTCTGTGCTTTAGTTTTCTAGTAGGCCTGTGTGGATAACCACCTCTTCAGGATCTCGAGGAATCAAACCTTCCACATCGGATGGGTGCCAGAGAGAACGTCGAGTGGAAACATAATGCATCGTGGGTTTGGTTGGCATTATGTTTTCTGGAATTGACCTGGCAAGCAGAAATCTGGAAGTCATTGGATATTTCTAGCAGAGGAAGATTGAATGATGGCAGCAGATCTCCAAGAACAGCCAGCTGCAGTGTTCAATGAGACACTATAGAGTCTAAGTATTACATTATAAGTGAAAGTGTATGGTTTGATACACAAATGGTCAAGATTACTTCACTTTGACATTCCTGCTTTAGACATAACAGAAATGTTTACCATAGTAGGGAATATTTCATCATTGACGATGACAGATCTCCAATAAAAAGCCTATAGTTAAAATTCTGAGAGGCTATATGTATTGCAAGCCTCACTGGTGAACGTGAAGGCAAGTTAGTTGCATGGTCAAGATTTTCACTTGATAACTTAGATCTAATGGAATTGTTTACCCACAGTCAGGAATGCATTCACTTGTATCTCCATGGATGATGTCTTTCCTCCTTGCAGTTAATGTCTGCTTTAGTTTTGTAGTAGGCCTGTATGGATAACCACCTCTTCAGGATCTCGAGGAACCAGACTTGTCCCAATGGATATTTCTAGCAGAGGAAGATTGAATGGTGGCAGGAAATCTCCAATAACAGCTAGCAGTTGGAATCGGTAGATGCAAGTGCACAGGGAACTAGCATCACGGTTTTAAAGTGTGCACAGAGTCTAAGTATTATATTATAAGTGAAAGTGTATGGTTTGATTACACAAATAGTCAAGATTATTTCACTTTGACATTCCTGTTAGTTTTAGACATAACAGAAATGTTTACCATAGTAGGGAATATTTCATCATTGACGATGACAGATCTCCAATAAAAAGCCTATAGTTAAAATTCTGAGAGGCTATATGTATTGCAAGCCTCACTGGTGAACGTGAAGGCAAGTTAGTTGCATGGTCAAGATTTTCACTTGATAACTTAGATCTAATGGAATTGTTTACCCACAGTCAGGAATGCATTCACTTGTATCTCCATGGATGATGTCTTTCCTCCTTGCAGTTAATGTCTGCTTTAGTTTTGTAGTAGGCCTGTATGGATAACCACCTCTTCAGGATCTCGAGGAACCAGACTTGTCCCAATGGATATTTCTAGCAGAGGAAGATTGAATGGTGGCAGGAAATCTCCAATAACAGCTAGCAGTTGGAATCGGTAGATGCAAGTGCACAGGGAACTAGCATCACGGTTTTAAAGTGTGCACAGAGTCTAAGTATTATATTATAAGTGAAAAGTGTATGGTTTGATACACAAATAGGTCAAGATTATTTCACTTTGACATTCCTGTTAGTTTTAGACATAACAGAAATGTTTACCATAGTAGGGAATATTTCATCATTGACGATGACAGATCTCCAATAAAAAGCCTATAGTTAAAATTCTGAGAGGCTATATGTATTGCAAGCCTCACTGGTGAACGTGAAGGCAAGTTATTTGCATGGTCAAGATTTTCACTTGATAACTTAGATCTAATGGAATTGTTTACCCACAGTCAGGAATGCATTCACTTGTATCTCCATGGATGATGTCTTTCCTCGTTGCAATTAATGTCTGTGCTTTAGTTTTCTAGTAGGCCTGTGTGGATAACCACCTCTTCAGGATCTCGAGGAATCAAACCTTCCACATCGGATGGGCGCCAGAGAGAACGTCGAGTGGAAACATAATGCATCGTGGGTTTGGTTGGCATTATGTTTTCTGGAATTGACCTGGCAAGCAGAAATCTGGAAGTCATTGGATATTTCTAGCAGAGGAAGATTGAATGATGGCAGCAGATCTCCAAGAACAGCCAGCTGCAGTGTTCACTGAGACACTATAGAGTCTAAGTATTACATTATAAGTGAAAGTGTATGGTTTGATACACAAATGGTCAAGATTACTTCACTTTGACATTCCTGTTAGTTTAGACATAACAGAAATGTTTACCATAGTAGGGAATATTTCATCATTGACGATGACAGATCTCCAATAAAAAGCCTATAGTTAAAATTCTGAGAGGCTATATGTATTGCAAGCCTCACTGGTGAACGTGAAGGCAAGTTATTTGCATGGTCAAGATTTTCACTTGATAACTTAGATCTAATGGAATTGTTTACCCACAGTCAGGAATGCATTCACTTGTATCTCCATGGATGATGTCTTTCCTCCTTGCAGTTAATGTCTGCTTTAGTTTTGTAGTAGGCCTGTATGGATAACCACCTCTTCAGGATCTCGAGGAACCAGACTTGTCCCAATGGATATTTCTAGCAGAGGAAGATTGAATGGTGGCAGGAAATCTCCAATAACAGCTAGCAGTTGGAATCGGTAGATGCAAGTGCACAGGGAACTAGCATCACGGTTTTAAAGTGTGCACAGAGTCTAAGTATTATATTATAAGTGAAAAGTGTATGGTTTGATTACACAAATAGGTCAAGATTATTTCACTTTGACATTCCTGTTAGTTTTAGACATAACAGAAATGTTTACCATAGTAGGGAATATTTCATCATTGACGATGACAGATCTCCAATAAAAAGCCTATAGTTAAAATTCTGAGAGGCTATATGTATTGCAAGCCTCACTGGTGAACGTGAAGGCAAGTTATTTGCATGGTCAAGATTTTCACTTGATAACTTAGATCTAATGGAATTGTTTACCCACAGTCAGGAATGCATTCACTTGTATCTCCATGGATGATGTCTTTCCTCGTTGCAATTAATGTCTGTGCTTTAGTTTTCTAGTAGGCCTGTGTGGATAACCACCTCTTCAGGATCTCGAGGAATCAAACCTTCCACATCGGATGGGCGCCAGAGAGAACGTCGAGTGGAAACATAATGCATCGTGGGTTTGGTTGGCATTATGTTTTCTGGAATTGACCTGGCAAGCAGAAATCTGGAAGTCATTGGATATTTCTAGCAGAGGAAGATTGAATGATGGCAGCAGATCTCCAAGAACAGCCAGCTGTAGTGTTCACTGAGACACTATAGAGTCTAAGTATTACATTATAAGTGAAAGTGTATGGTTTGATACACAAATGGTCAAGATTATTTCACTTTGACATTCCTGTTAGTTTAGACATAACAGAAATGTTTACCATAGTAGGGAATATTTCATCATTGACGATGACAGATCTCCAATAAAAAGCCTATAGTTAAAATTCTGAGAGGCTATATGTATTGCAAGCCTCACTGGTGAACGTGAAGGCAAGTTATTTGCATGGTCAAGATTTTCACTTGATAACTTAGATCTAATGGAATTGTTTACCCACAGTCAGGAATGCATTCACTTGTATCTCCATGGATGATGTCTTTCCTCCTTGCAGTTAATGTCTGCTTTAGTTTTGTAGTAGGCCTGTATGGATAACCACCTCTTCAGGATCTCGAGGAACCAGACTTGTCCCAATGGATATTTCTAGCAGAGGAAGATTGAATGGTGGCAGGAAATCTCCAATAACAGCTAGCAGTTGGAATCGGTAGATGCAAGTGCACAGGGAACTAGCATCACGGTTTTAAAGTGTGCACAGAGTCTAAGTATTATATTATAAGTGAAAAGTGTATGGTTTGATTACACAAATAGTCAAGATTATTTCACTTTGACATTCCTGTTAGTTTTAGACATAACAGAAATGTTTACCATAGTAGGGAATATGTCATCATTGACGATGACAGATCTCCAATAAAAAGCCTATAGTTAAAATTCTGAGAGGCTATATGTATTGCAAGCCTCACTGGTGAACGTGAAGGCAAGTTATTTGCATGGTCAAGATTTTCACTTGATAACTTAGATCTAATGGAATTGTTTACCCACAGTCAGGAATGCATTCACTTGTATCTCCATGGATGATGTCTTTCCTCGTTGCAATTAATGTCTGTGCTTTAGTTTTCTAGTAGGCCTGTGTGGATAACCACCTCTTCAGGATCTCGAGGAATCAAACCTTCCACATCGGATGGGCGCCAGAGAGAACGTCGAGTGGAAACATAATGCATCGTGGGTTTGGTTGGCATTATGTTTTCTGGAATTGACCTGGCAAGCAGAAATCTGGAAGTCATTGGGATATTTCTAGCAGAGGAAGATTGAATGATGGCAGCAGATCTCCAAGAACAGCCAGCTGTAGTGTTCACTGAGACACTATAGAGTCTAAGTATTACATTATAAGTGAAAGTGTATGGTTTGATACACAAATGGTCAAGATTACTTCACTTTGACATTCCTGCTTTAGACATAACAGAAATGTTTACCATAGTAGGGAATATTTCATCATTGACGATGACAGATCTCCAATAAAAAGCCTATAGTTAAAATTCTGAGAGGCTATATGTATTGCAAGCCTCACTGGTGAACGTGAAGGCAAGTTAGTTGCATGGTCAAGATTTTCACTTGATAACTTAGATCTAATGGAATTGTTTACCCACAGTCAGGAATGCATTCACTTGTATCTCCATGGATGATGTCTTTCCTCCTTGCAGTTAATGTCTGCTTTAGTTTTGTAGTAGGCCTGTATGGATAACCACCTCTTCAGGATCTCGAGGAACCAGACTTGTCCCAATGGATATTTCTAGCAGAGGAAGATTGAATGGTGGCAGGAAATCTCCAATAACAGCTAGCAGTTGGAATCGGTAGATGCAAGTGCACAGGGAACTAGCATCACGGTTTTAAAGTGTGCACAGAGTCTAAGTATTATATTATAAGTGAAAGTGTATGGTTTGATACACAAATAGTCAAGATTATTTCACTTTGACATTCCTGTTAGTTTTAGACATAACAGAAATGTTTACCATAGTAGGGAATATTTCATCATTGACGATGACAGATCTCCAATAAAAAGCCTATAGTTAAAATTCTGAGAGGCTATATGTATTGCAAGCCTCACTGGTGAACGTGAAGGCAAGTTATTTGCATGGTCAAGATTTTCACTTGATAACTTAGATCTAATGGAATTGTTTACCCACAGTCAGGAATGCATTCACTTGTATCTCCATGGATGATGTCTTTCCTCCTTGCAGTTAATGTCTGCTTTAGTTTTGTAGTAGGCCTGTATGGATAACCACCTCTTCAGGATCTCGAGGAACCAGACTTGTCCCAATGGATATTTCTAGCAGAGGAAGATTGAATGGTGGCAGGAAATCTCCAATAACAGCTAGCAGTTGGAATCGGTAGATGCAAGTGCACAGGGAACTAGCATCACGGTTTTAAAGTGTGCACAGAGTCTAAGTATTATATTATAAGTGAAAGTGTATGGTTTGATACACAAATAGTCAAGATTATTTCACTTTGACATTCCTGTTAGTTTTAGACATAACAGAAATGTTTACCATAGTAGGGAATATTTCATCATTGACGATGACAGATCTCCAATAAAAAGCCTATAGTTAAAATTCTGAGAGGCTATATGTATTGCAAGCCTCACTGGTGAACGTGAAGGCAAGTTATTTGCATGGTCAAGATTTTCACTTGATAACTTAGGATCTAATGGAATTGTTTACCCACAGTCAGGAATGCATTCACTTGTATCTCCATGGATGATGTCTTTCCTCGTTGCAATTAATGTCTGTGCTTTAGTTTTCTAGTAGGCCTGTGTGGATAACCACCTCTTCAGGATCTCGAGGAATCAAACCTTCCACATCGGATGGGCGCCAGAGAGAACGTCGAGTGGAAACATAATGCATCGTGGGTTTGGTTGGCATTATGTTTTCTGGAATTGACCTGGCAAGCAGAAATCTGGAAGTCATTGGATATTTCTAGCAGAGGAAGATTGAATGATGGCAGCAGATCTCCAAGAACAGCCAGCTGCAGTGTTCACTGAGACACTATAGAGTCTAAGTATTACATTATAAGTGAAAGTGTATGGTTTGATACACAAATGGTCAAGATTACTTCACTTTGACATTCCTGTAGTTTAGACATAACAGAAATGTTTACCATAGTAGGGAATATTTCATCATTGACGATGACAGATCTCCAATAAAAAGCCTATAGTTAAAATTCTGAGAGGCTATATGTATTGCAAGCCTCACTGGTGAACGTGAAGGCAAGTTAGTTGCATGGTCAAGATTTTCACTTGATAACTTAGATCTAATGGAATTGTTTACCCACAGTCAGGAATGCATTCACTTGTATCTCCATGGATGATGTCTTTCCTCCTTGCAGTTAATGTCTGCTTTAGTTTTGTAGTAGGCCTGTATGGATAACCACCTCTTCAGGATCTCGAGGAACCAGACTTGTCCCAATGGATATTTCTAGCAGAGGAAGATTGAATGGTGGCAGGAAATCTCCAATAACAGCTAGCAGTTGGAATCGGTAGATGCAAGTGCACAGGGAACTAGCATCACGGTTTTAAAGTGTGCACAGAGTCTAAGTATTATATTATAAGTGAAAAGTGTATGGTTTGATTACACAAATAGGTCAAGATTATTTCACTTTGACATTCCTGTTAGTTTTAGACATAACAGAAATGTTTACCATAGTAGGGAATATGTCATCATTGACGATGACAGATCTCCAATAAAAAGCCTATAGTTAAAATTCTGAGAGGCTATATGTATTGCAAGCCTCACTGGTGAACGTGAAGGCAAGTTATTTGCATGGTCAAGATTTTCACTTGATAACTTGGATCTAATGGAATTGTTTACCCACAGTCAGGAATGCATTCACTTGTATCTCCATGGATGATGTCTTTCCTCGTTGCAATTAATGTCTGTGCTTTAGTTTTCTAGTAGGCCTGTGTGGATAACCACCTCTTCAGGATCTCGAGGAATCAAACCTTCCACATCGGATGGGCGCCAGAGAGAACGTCGAGTGGAAACATAATGCATCGTGGGTTTGGTTGGCATTATGTTTTCTGGAATTGACCTGGCAAGCAGAAATCTGGAAGTCATTGGATATTTCTAGCAGAGGAAGATTGAATGATGGCAGCAGATCTCCAAGAACAGCCAGCTGCAGTGTTCACTGAGACACTATAGAGTCTAAGTATTACATTATAAGTGAAAGTGTATGGTTTGATACACAAATGGTCAAGATTACTTCACTTTGACATTCCTGCTTTAGACATAACAGAAATGTTTACCATAGTAGGGAATATTTCATCATTGACGATGACAGATCTCCAATAAAAAGCCTATAGTTAAAATTCTGAGAGGCTATATGTATTGCAAGCCTCACTGGTGAACGTGAAGGCAAGTTAGTTGCATGGTCAAGATTTTCACTTGATAACTTAGATCTAATGGAATTGTTTACCCACAGTCAGGAATGCATTCACTTGTATCTCCATGGATGATGTCTTTCCTCCTTGCAGTTAATGTCTGCTTTAGTTTTGTAGTAGGCCTGTATGGATAACCACCTCTTCAGGATCTCGAGGAACCAGACTTGTCCCAATGGATATTTCTAGCAGAGGAAGATTGAATGGTGGCAGGAAATCTCCAATAACAGCTAGCAGTTGGAATCGGTAGATGCAAGTGCACAGGGAACTAGCATCACGGTTTTAAAGTGTGCACAGAGTCTAAGTATTATATTATAAGTGAAAGTGTATGGTTTGATTACACAAATAGGTCAAGATTATTTCACTTTGACATTCCTGTTAGTTTTAGACATAACAGAAATGTTTACCATAGTAGGGAATATTTCATCATTGACGATGACAGATCTCCAATAAAAAGCCTATAGTTAAAATTCTGAGAGGCTATATGTATTGCAAGCCTCACTGGTGAACGTGAAGGCAAGTTATTTGCATGGTCAAGATTTTCACTTGATAACTTAGATCTAATGGAATTGTTTACCCACAGTCAGGAATGCATTCACTTGTATCTCCATGGATGATGTCTTTCCTCCTTGCAGTTAATGTCTGCTTTAGTTTTGTAGTAGGCCTGTATGGATAACCACCTCTTCAGGATCTCGAGGAACCAGACTTGTCCCAATGGATATTTCTAGCAGAGGAAGATTGAATGGTGGCAGGAAATCTCCAATAACAGCTAGCAGTTGGAATCGGTAGATGCAAGTGCACAGGGAACTAGCATCACGGTTTTAAAGTGTGCACAGAGTTTAAGTATTATATTATAAGTGAAAAGTGTATGGTTTGATTCACAAATAGTCAAGATTATTTCACTTTGACATTCCTGTTAGTTTTAGACATAACAGAAATGTTTACCATAGTAGGGAATATGTCATCAATGACGATGACAGATCTCCAATAAAAAGCCTATAGTTAAAATTCTGAGAGGCTATATGTATTGCAAGCCTCACTGGTGAACGTGAAGGCAAGTTATTTGCATGGTCAAGATTTTCACTTGATAACTTGGATCTAATGGAATTGTTTACCCACAGTCAGGAATGCATTCACTTGTATCTCCATGGATGATGTCTTTCCTCGTTGCAATTAATGTCTGTGCTTTAGTTTTCTAGTAGGCCTGTGTGGATAACCACCTCTTCAGGATCTCGAGGAATCAAACCTTCCACATCGGATGGGCGCCAGAGAGAACGTCGAGTGGAAACATAATGCATCGTGGGTTTGGTTGGCATTATGTTTTCTGGAATTGACCTGGCAAGCAGAAATCTGGAAGTCATTGGATATTTCTAGCAGAGGAAGATTGAATGATGGCAGCAGATCTCCAAGAACAGCCAGCTGCAGTGTTCACTGAGACACTATAGAGTCTAAGTATTACATTATAAGTGAAAGTGTATGGTTTGATACACAAATGGTCAAGATTACTTCACTTTGACATTCCTGCTTTAGACATAACAGAAATGTTTACCATAGTAGGGAATATTTCATCATTGACGATGACAGATCTCCAATAAAAAGCCTATAGTTAAAATTCTGAGAGGCTATATGTATTGCAAGCCTCACTGGTGAACGTGAAGGCAAGTTAGTTGCATGGTCAAGATTTTCACTTGATAACTTAGATCTAATGGAATTGTTTACCCACAGTCAGGAATGCATTCACTTGTATCTCCATGGATGATGTCTTTCCTCCTTGCAGTTAATGTCTGCTTTAGTTTTGTAGTAGGCCTGTATGGATAACCACCTCTTCAGGATCTCGAGGAACCAGACTTGTCCCAATGGATATTTCTAGCAGAGGAAGATTGAATGGTGGCAGGAAATCTCCAATAACAGCTAGCAGTTGGAATCGGTAGATGCAAGTGCACAGGGAACTAGCATCACGGTTTTAAAGTGTGCACAGAGTTTAAGTATTATATTATAAGTGAAAGTGTATGGTTTGATTCACAAATAGTCAAGATTATTTCACTTTGACATTCCTGTTAGTTTTAGACATAACAGAAATGTTTACCATAGTAGGGAATATTTCATCATTGACGATGACAGATCTCCAATAAAAAGCCTATAGTTAAAATTCTGAGAGGCTATATGTATTGCAAGCCTCACTGGTGAACGTGAAGGCAAGTTATTTGCATGGTCAAGATTTTCACTTGATAACTTAGATCTAATGGAATTGTTTACCCACAGTCAGGAATGCATTCACTTGTATCTCCATGGATGATGTCTTTCCTCCTTGCAGTTAATGTCTGCTTTAGTTTTGTAGTAGGCCTGTATGGATAACCACCTCTTCAGGATCTCGAGGAACCAGACTTGTCCCAATGGATATTTCTAGCAGAGGAAGATTGAATGGTGGCAGGAAATCTCCAATAACAGCTAGCAGTTGGAATCGGTAGATGCAAGTGCACAGGGAACTAGCATCACGGTTTTAAAGTGTGCACAGAGTCTAAGTATTATATTATAAGTGAAAAGTGTATGGTTTGATACACAAATAGGTCAAGATTATTTCACTTTGACATTCCTGTTAGTTTTAGACATAACAGAAATGTTTACCATAGTAGGGAATATTTCATCATTGACGATGACAGATCTCCAATAAAAAGCCTATAGTTAAAATTCTGAGAGGCTATATGTATTGCAAGCCTCACTGGTGAACGTGAAGGCAAGTTATTTGCATGGTCAAGATTTTCACTTGATAACTTAGATCTAATGGAATTGTTTACCCACAGTCAGGAATGCATTCACTTGTATCTCCATGGATGATGTCTTTCCTCGTTGCAATTAATGTCTGTGCTTTAGTTTTCTAGTAGGCCTGTGTGGATAACCACCTCTTCAGGATCTCGAGGAATCAAACCTTCCACATCGGATGGGCGCCAGAGAGAACGTCGAGTGGAAACATAATGCATCGTGGGTTTGGTTGGCATTATGTTTTCTGGAATTGACCTGGCAAGCAGAAATCTGGAAGTCATTGGATATTTCTAGCAGAGGAAGATTGAATGATGGCAGCAGATCTCCAAGAACAGCCAGCTGCAGTGTTCACTGAGACACTATAGAGTCTAAGTATTACATTATAAGTGAAAGTGTATGGTTTGATACACAAATGGTCAAGATTACTTCACTTTGACATTCCTGCTTTAGACATAACAGAAATGTTTACCATAGTAGGGAATATTTCATCATTGACGATGACAGATCTCCAATAAAAAGCCTATAGTTAAAATTCTGAGAGGCTATATGTATTGCAAGCCTCACTGGTGAACGTGAAGGCAAGTTAGTTGCATGGTCAAGATTTTCACTTGATAACTTAGATCTAATGGAATTGTTTACCCACAGTCAGGAATGCATTCACTTGTATCTCCATGGATGATGTCTTTCCTCCTTGCAGTTAATGTCTGCTTTAGTTTTGTAGTAGGCCTGTATGGATAACCACCTCTTCAGGATCTCGAGGAACCAGACTTGTCCCAATGGATATTTCTAGCAGAGGAAGATTGAATGGTGGCAGGAAATCTCCAATAACAGCTAGCAGTTGGAATCGGTAGATGCAAGTGCACAGGGAACTAGCATCACGGTTTTAAAGTGTGCACAGAGTTTAAGTATTATATTATAAGTGAAAGTGTATGGTTTGATTCACAAATAGTCAAGATTATTTCACTTTGACATTCCTGTTAGTTTTAGACATAACAGAAATGTTTACCATAGTAGGGAATATTTCATCATTGACGATGACAGATCTCCAATAAAAAGCCTATAGTTAAAATTCTGAGAGGCTATATGTATTGCAAGCCTCACTGGTGAACGTGAAGGCAAGTTATTTGCATGGTCAAGATTTTCACTTGATAACTTAGATCTAATGGAATTGTTTACCCACAGTCAGGAATGCATTCACTTGTATCTCCATGGATGATGTCTTTCCTCGTTGCAATTAATGTCTGTGCTTTAGTTTTCTAGTAGGCCTGTGTGGATAACCACCTCTTCAGGATCTCGAGGAATCAAACCTTCCACATCGGATGGGCGCCAGAGAGAACGTCGAGTGGAAACATAATGCATCGTGGGTTTGGTTGGCATTATGTTTTCTGGAATTGACCTGGCAAGCAGAAATCTGGAAGTCATTGGGTATTTCTAGCAGAGGAAGATTGAATGATGGCAGCAGATCTCCAAGAACAGCCAGCTGCAGTGTTCACTGAGACACTATAGAGTCTAAGTATTACATTATAAGTGAAAGTGTATGGTTTGATACACAAATGGTCAAGATTACTTCACTTTGACATTCCTGCTTTAGACATAACAGAAATGTTTACCATAGTAGGGAATATTTCATCATTGACGATGACAGATCTCCAATAAAAAGCCTATAGTTAAAATTCTGAGAGGCTATATGTATTGCAAGCCTCACTGGTGAACGTGAAGGCAAGTTAGTTGCATGGTCAAGATTTTCACTTGATAACTTAGATCTAATGGAATTGTTTACCCACAGTCAGGAATGCATTCACTTGTATCTCCATGGATGATGTCTTTCCTCCTTGCAGTTAATGTCTGCTTTAGTTTTGTAGTAGGCCTGTATGGATAACCACCTCTTCAGGATCTCGAGGAACCAGACTTGTCCCAATGGATATTTCTAGCAGAGGAAGATTGAATGGTGGCAGGAAATCTCCAATAACAGCTAGCAGTTGGAATCGGTAGATGCAAGTGCACAGGGAACTAGCATCACGGTTTTAAAGTGTGCACAGAGTTTAAGTATTATATTATAAGTGAAAAGTGTATGGTTTGATTCACAAATAGTCAAGATTATTTCACTTTGACATTCCTGTTAGTTTTAGACATAACAGAAATGTTTACCATAGTAGGGAATATTTCATCATTGACGATGACAGATCTCCAATAAAAAGCCTATAGTTAAAATTCTGAGAGGCTATATGTATTGCAAGCCTCACTGGTGAACGTGAAGGCAAGTTAGTTGCATGGTCAAGATTTTCACTTGATAACTTAGATCTAATGGAATTGTTTACCCACAGTCAGGAATGCATTCACTTGTATCTCCATGGATGATGTCTTTCCTCCTTGCAGTTAATGTCTGCTTTAGTTTTGTAGTAGGCCTGTATGGATAACCACCTCTTCAGGATCTCGAGGAACCAGACTTGTCCCAATGGATATTTCTAGCAGAGGAAGATTGAATGGTGGCAGGAAATCTCCAATAACAGGTAGCAGTTGGAATCGGTAGATGCAAGTGCACAGGGAACTAGCATCACGGTTTTAAAGTGTGCACAGAGTTTAAGTATTATATTATAAGTGAAAGTGTAAGGTTTGATACACAAATGGTCAAGATTACTTCACTTTGACATTCCTGTTAGTTTTAGACATAACAGAAATGTTTACCATAGTAGGGAATATGTCATCAGTGACGATGACAGATCTCCAATAAAAAGCCTATAGTTAAAGTTCTGAGAGGCTATATGTATTGCAAGCCTCACTGGTGAACTTGAAGGCAAGTTATTTGCATGGTCAAGATTTTCACTTGATAACTTGGATCTAATGGAATTGATTACCCACAGTCAGGAATGCATTCACTTGTATCTCCATGGATGATGTCTTTCCTCATTGCAGTTAATGTCTGCTTTAGTTTTGTAGTAGGCCTGTATGGATAACCACCTCTTCAGGATCTTGAGGAACCAGACTTGTCCCAATGGATATTTCTAGCAGAGGAAGATTGAATTGTGGCAGGAAATCTCCAATAACAGCTAGCAGTTGGGATTGGTAGATGCAAGTGCACAGGGAACTAGCATCTCGGTTTTAAAGTGTGCACAGAGTCTAAGTATTACATTATAAGTGGTTTGATACACAAATGGTCAAGATTATTTCACTTTTTTTTAATATTTTAGGGTTTTTTTTGTTATTGTTTTAATTTTTTCACATAGGAATATGCCTGACATGATGATAAGATGATACTTATACCAGATGTTGACCAATGATTTAATAATTGTGGAAATACAAAAGGTACAATAAATATACATTTGAAGTACCCGGTACTTAAGACATGAAGGTGTAATTTATTAAAAGAGCTAACTTATTCATCGGAGACCTATAAAAGCTGTGTTGATTTTTATAATCTTCTGCTAATTGAAGCTCAGGTGATACAGGAATTGTGCAGTCCATCTCCATCCAATATTAAGTTTGCTCCACTACTACATTTATGCATGGATTTTGATCAAACTTGCCACAAATCTATACAAAATGTTTTTGTGTAGGTCAAAGGTCAAGGTCACGAGGTAAAATATTTAGCCCTCATTGGCAGACTGTAGGTATGTATTTCTGTCAAGATTGCTTCAGATTATATTTTCTTATAGAGAAGAAGATATGGAAAATTGGCCCATGTTGGGTTTTTTGGATGTTTTATTTTTATCATTGAATTGTCAGTAACCTTTATTTATAGCTGCTTTAAGAAAGGGAATAGGACTCCATCTTTGTTTTAGTATCTTTGTTGAAGACACAGTGCCTCGATTCACTAAATAAATACTACCATTTAAAATTCTCTCAATTGTCATAACAGATTTCTGTAAAGGTGTTCATATTTAATTTGTACGAATTAAAACTTCAATTGTTAATAATAAAAGTTCAGGTTTTATTTAGCTATACTGTTGCTCTTGTAAAATATTTTACATGGATCTTCATTTTTTTTTTATTTTCAGGAAAAAAGAATTGTCTTTCATGCCACCATGGATTTCCTGTACTTCATCCATTATCATCAGACAATTTTACTACGGATAGCTACAATACCGTTAATAATAACGTGCGGAAGTATATATAGTGGCCACAGACTCTTAGAACTAAAGTGAATGTGAATAATTGAAAATCTTCCAAAAAATCAAATGCTGTGTATATATTATTTGCTGATACATGTACCTTCTTTCAATGTTTTAGTTTGTGGTTGGTTGCCATGCTGCAATTGTACTTGTTTTTCAACACCAATATCGCATTTTCTTCCTTTGATTAGTTTGATCTTGACATCACTGATGGAGATTTGATTTCAGACGCCTCGGTTTATTGTTTTAAAATTGACCAGTGGTCATTGATGTATTAAAATTAAATATTGGCATATACGATTTGTATATTTGTTGTCGATGATCAAGTAATGACATGCAATCCTATATTAACGGCCACTCACTAATACACTAAAATGTCCAGTGCTAATTATTTAACCTTTTTGTCTTCACCATTCCACATAACATTTATGTCATTGTTTGTAAAGGGCTATTTTAGCCTCATCGAGAATCAAAGTAAATTGTTCTTTTATTCTTTCTATATACATCATTGCAACTGTGTCAATTGAAAAGACGATATGCCTAGGTCTCTAAATCTGATCTTGGCGGTGTTAAAATTGACCTGACAAGAGATTGAAATGTCGATTTGTTGAAATACCAGTAAGATTGAAGTAGTTATGCCAAAGTACAAACTCCGACATTGCAAGAAGTAAAATATCAAAATTACCGGTAAAATAATTGTAAATTATGCAATTGTAAAATTCCTAGATTTTCATCCCACAGCTGCCTTTTTCATTTTTGTCAGTTTTATAATTTAATTTGCATATCAGATATTGGATCAAAAAACATTTTGTATTTTTTAAATAACATTTAGCAACATTTCAAAAAAAAAAAAAAAAAAAAAATGGGGAATATGATGCTGATATGGCTTTCATGTTGGTCATTATTTTTGTGATATATTTTGTATCTTCCAGATTCAAGAATTTTCAAATGTTTGGATTATCTTTTTTATCTATCAACATTTTCGGCTCCTAGTGTCAATGATGAGGATTGAATTTCTGAACATATGGCGCATCAAAATTAACCTTATTTTGTTAAACATTTACATCTGGATAGATCTGAAAATTACAATCTTTCACCATCCAAATTTTCATAGATCAAAGATTCAGATGAAAATCTAGGAATTCATTTATTTATATGTATTTTATTATTTACTTTTTATTAAAAAAGTGTAGGTCCGAGCACTTCTCATGAATCGTTGTCTGCATTATCTTCGGACACAGGTTTCCAGAATTATTGTCTGGTTTTTCCTGAATGGCAGCATCGGTAATGATTGAGCTTTAGGTTTATATTATTTTTGTGAACAACTATTTAATAGATTTTAATTTTTATTATGTGTACTCGAAAACAATGGTCAGCTGTCGTATGGTGACATTAATATGTAATGTAACATTTTGTTAATGTGCATACAAAATAAATTATCGATGCAATCTGATTCAACCTTGATTTATTTTTGTAGTTATGTAGTTAATAATTTTCAGATATTATGGAAAAATAAAAATAATAGAAGGCCTAGTTGTTCCAAACTGTTGTGTTAGTGAAAATTATACATTTACAAAAGTATTTTGTTTTTTAGATTTAATTTTGAATTTGAAATATTTATTAATACTATCTTTATTTTGTTACAGAAAGCAGATAAGTTTGAATTACTTCGAATTTTCCCTAATCAATGGTTTAGAACAAAAATGGTTTGGAACACCCTAAGTTATCACCCAAGCTATTAACAGTCTTCTGTCAAAAGATTGTGATGATTAATGTGAAATATCACTGTAGCTAGAAAAAAAATGTATTTAAAGAAAAATAGTTGTTCTGATCTAACAAAAGTGTACACAGAATGACCAAAACATCAGTGGTTTTAATATGCAGGCCTAATTTAAAATTAAGTGTCAATATTGCTTCAAAAACTGTACTTTCGTGTTTGACACTGGGTCCTACAGAAATGATTATCAGGAGACATTGAGGAATATATTTCTATTTCAAATCCATTTACATTTACCGGCTGCCTTAAAATAAAATAAAAATACAACAGCATGTCACAAGCTTCTTAATTCATGATGTAAGGGAGATAACTCAAACATAATTTTTAATTTCCTGCTAAGATAGTTTGGTTCAAATTAGTTTTGGAGAAATTGTTATTAATTTGTTAGTTGACATAACACCTTTATTGTACTTTCATCAAATTTTATCAAATTTTCCGCTTAAGATGTGTGGTTTTCTCAAGGCAATTTGGTTTTTCTACACTACTTGACTGCCTCAATGTAATTTTTAAAGAATCTTGGCTGTAACAAAGTCACCACAATACATTTTAGTAATGTTGTTTAATGTTACATCAGCAATTTTCAGCTATTCATGACTAGACCAGTGGATTAATCTAAGAATAAGTTCATTTATGTGTTTGATGTGCAAGGGTGTATTATGGCCTGCTGTGTACTAGCACACATCTGGGGTGACTTGTATGGTAAGGTGCTAGCTCACCAAGTAAGTTTGTTGCAGACAAGCATACCACTTCCCTGTCCACATTCTGGCACCAGTGAACAAGTCGATACTCGGTCCTAATGCCAAGCAAGGAAACAATAATTTTATGTATGACACAGCCGGGGTTTGAACCCATGACATCACTCTCAATGAGAATGCTCTTACACTGAGCCACCAAGGCAGTATCTGATATAGGAACATATTGAATAAAGCTGGAGAAACAAAGACTTTTTTAAAAAATCATTTTGTGATTTCGTTTTGCGATTCTGGTCCGTAGTTTTCTTTTTAAATTTATTGTATCAAAGTCGCAGTCACTTTCTAATACATGTAATTCCTATTTAGCATTCTCCTTAGGTTTGAACCACATTGTTACCATTCATGAGTAATGGTGTTTTATGCCCAAAGTCAAGATTCTTTCACTTATATCAAGACGTTCAGATCTGGAAAGTAAAAGAAACTGAAACTGAAGAAACTTGGGCAAGGTGTGGGGTTTTCTCCAGAGACTCTGTTTTTCTCCCCTTTCCAAGATAGATGCCTTAATATAAATAAACAAATCTAAGCTGTTGCAAAAAACACCATAAGACT
Organism: Tegillarca granosa; assembly: GCA_029721355.1. Classification (NCBI taxonomy): domain Eukaryota; kingdom Metazoa; phylum Mollusca; class Bivalvia; order Arcoida; family Arcidae; genus Tegillarca; species Tegillarca granosa. The sequence goes on along the minus strand of CM056600.1, from coordinate 16,655,447 downwards.
TTCACTTGTATCAAGATGGTCAGATCTGGAAAGTGAAAAAAACCTGAAACTAAAGAAACTTAGGCACTCTGATTTTCTCAACCATCCAAGACTGACACCTTTATATAAATTAACAAATCTAATGAATCTATGCTATTGCGAAAATCACCATAAGACTCGTACATGAACATAAGTAATAAAGTGGAAGTTACAAAGGCCATCTTTCCTATTTATTTATTTATTAAAGTGGTGGTCACTTCCTTTGACCACAACTCAACTTATATGGTATGGATCTAACCAACACCATTACCAGGGCAAGTAAAGAGATGAGTTTAGTAATCACGTTTTATGCGCCAGTCAAGAATCTTTCACTTATATAGAGGCAGTCAGATCTGGGATGGTGGAGGAAACTGGAGTGCCCAGATAATAACACCAGGATCTGCCCGAGTGGGATTCAACCTAGGTGGTGAGGTGCACTATGAAAACATAAATGTAAACATAAAATCATGAAATTGGACAGGTTATACTACTGTTAATTGTGAAAATTTCAGATCTTTTTATTATCATGGTTATCACATTTCAAAATATTGCCTATTCGTATGTCTACCAAATATACGTTATTTGTGTTTTTCAAATTACCCCCCCCCCCCCCTCCAAAAAATATTAATAATACAATAAAAATAAATAAATAAATAATAAATAAAACTAATTTTGTATTTAATACTAAGCACAACTATTTTTATTACATATAATCTCCATGTTTTATTACTTCTTAAGTCCAATCAATTATTCATAATACCATTTACTAGTAATATCCTCAAATATTGTATTTATTTGTAGATATTGAAAATGTGTCTTTAATTTCCAACAGTTTTGTAATTATTTTAGAAAATAATGGACAAGTATGCAAGTACTTCATTTTTTTTTTAGAAAAAAAATAAAAATGTGTGAATGAAAATTAATTTACAATTCTGAAGTAGGAAAAACATGTAAAATTTGGATGATTATTGGAGAACTCCTTTAACAGAGATTAAAAAGATTAGTTAATTAGGAAAATTTTCATCACACAATTTTATTGGTTTTTACACAAAATAAATTAAACATGATTTCCCTGTATTTTGATGTATGACATTTTAATACAATTTCAACAAAAACTCTTTAGATTATATTACTAGAAATACAATAAAAATCCATTGTATTTTGTATTGTACACAATGTTGTTCAATGATCACGGGTATTGATATTTTTTATGTTATATAGGTTTTCCCAATTTCATCACATCTTCCTGTTTCCCAAATCATTCCATTTGTTTTGAGTCAAAAAAGGAGTTGATTCATTATTTGCAGCAGAGACATATATATATATGTATGTCTCTGTTTGCATATTGCAATTTTCAGGTATAATTTCCATTTTCAAATCTTTAAAAAAATTCAGAATTTCACAAACAACAGCACTTAAAACATTGTAAACCTGACAACCCCTACACACAAAATGGCACATTCCTCTAAGACATTGAAATTGTCCAAACTGATTTCCAGGAACCTATGGCCTCATTAGCAAATTAATCGTTTGCGGGACAGTTTGGTTGTTTCCATTCAAAAAACTTACCTGTTAATACTAGAACTAATTAATTAAAAATCTTATCATCAATGAATGCATGAGTGACTTAATTTTAGAGAGAGAGAATTTCTTCGATTTTAAAACAAATTTATTGTAATAATAATTAAAATAATAATAATAATTAAAATTTAAAATATTTTTTTTCTTTTTTGTCTTCCTTGTATTCGGTTTATGTTTTCCCTTATGCATCAGTCTAAAGCTGTACAGACAGTAACGACAACTCTGAAAAGCACAGGTAAACTACTGATCAGAGTTACGTCGCCTGATCATAGTACGTGATAGCTGAAGATAAAACTTGCACTGAATACTGAAACAAAACGTATCAACTGTTGTGGTTCCAGTAGTTTTGTCACGACAATCAATCAAAACTTGATTTTAACTGAATGATTTTACAAAACTCTTTTTTTCAGTGTTTAAGAAAAATAAAAATTGAAACAAAGTGAAAAATAAAATCACATAAAATAATGAAATTAAATCGGATATAAAAAGAGAGCAGAAAGTATAGGGATTCAAAATAGAAGCAAGCAAGTTTTACAAAAATCGTTAAGAGTTGTCTCTCTTTTAAAGTTTTACTCGACAAAAGAGGGCGCTGTTTTACGAGGATGTAGTAAACTGGATCGAGTGCAGTGTTCTGTAAGGTGACGTTCAACAACAACATCCTGGATTAATAACAAAACGTGTCCAAAGAATGATTCCGGTTTATCAGAAATTAACCAACCAAAGGTGCTATCTTATTTAAATCCTCGCAGATCTTGAAAAAAGAATTGTCCATCAGTCCCAGTCATGTGCACAGGTGCTTGTGGAATGGTTATTTAAGCAAAAATAAATTTTTTCAAAAATACCAAATTTTTATACTATATTTATGTAAAGGTAAGTAACTTCAAAATCTGAAACGAGGTACCCCCTTGGTCAAGAAATCTTTTTTTCGATCTTTATATTCGATTCACAACATCGTCGTCATTTTCGTTCAAAACAAGACACATTTATATCCATAATAACTTGTTTCTACGCTCCACTGACGCTGTAGATAGTTTGTTTTTCGCACTTTTATTCGTCGTTGGTCTCGTAATCCATCACGTTTCAAGTAGAAATTACGGAAGTCAATCTCAAAGCGACACCTACAAAAGAACGATAACTCAGTAGAGTTATTCCGAGTTGTATTGGCCCTATGCATAAACCCGAGGTTCTCGAGAAGTTTTGCGGAAAATATGAAACGTGTTTTCTATAAAAATTTTTTTGTATGCTGTTATCAGGTATAAAAAATTGAAAATGGATGAAAGCAATGTTAAATTAAATACAACTTTACATGACTGGTTATTTGAACATTTGGAAAAAGGAAATGAAAATGAATTTGTTGAACTAGTTGAAATTCAAACAAAATTAAAAGAAAATGTAACAGGTGTGGCTATTGGAAATGTTTTGAAAAAAATATTTCCTGATGTCAAAGTGAAACAGGCTCGTGAAAAAAATAACTGGTCTAAACTAACCAAAAGGTATTATGGCATTTCATGGAAAGAAAATGACACAAGTGATGAGTCAATGAATAATTTATTAACCAATCTTCCTGATGATTTTTTTGTGGTAAAACAGTCATCTCAATCAATAACCCTTGGTCATTTTACAGGAAAAATAATAAATGGTCATAAATGCTTAATTGAAATTGTTTTAAACTCAAACCACTATTGGAACATTGTTTATTATGGTACAATTTTTTATCCTAAATCTCTACTCATTAAAGAGACTTATACTATTAGTACATTATTTGAAATTATTCGTCATCTCAGGTATTGTGAGGGTGCGCATAGTGCGTCCAAAACTGATAATTACATTAAAGAGGAAATCTCAGGTACAAATGATGAAAATTCAAAGACAATATGTTATCGCTCTAAATCCTGTTCTAAAATTTTGCCATTTATGAACTCAAATAGATCATCAAAAAAATGTTCAGAATGTAAGAAACTTGATAAAGCTGCCTTGCACTGCACATCTGAAGATTACAGCAATATAAATCTTGAAAATGACACAACAGTTATCTTGAATCCAAATGATCACAATGATATTTCTATGATTTTTGCTGATATTTTTCCAAATTGTTCCGATAAAATGAAAACTTTTTTGATGTCACAGAAAATGGCTATTGAACAGCATCCAAAGGGTAGACGCTGGCACAAGGATGTTATTCGTCTTTGTCTGACACTGTGGTGCAGATCTCCCAAGGGCTATTCCGAACTACGAAACAGCAAGTTTATTATGCTTCCTTCTGAAAAAATACTTCAGAAATATAAAAACCATGTTAAGCAAGATGCTGGTATTAATAAAGATATGCTTCATTGGATGTTGAATGAAGCAAAAGTTAAAAACATTCCTCCAGAAGGTTATGAAGGTGGTTTACTTGTGGACGAAATGTCTATTCAACCAGACCTTCAGTTGAAAAAAATAAATGGTGAAATAGAACTTGTAGGTTTCAATGAATTAACTCCAGAGTCAATTGTCTTTGATCAGATAAAATCAAATAAAACTGAAATCAAACTGGCTACTCATGCTTTACAATTTGTTTTCTTGGGATTCACTGGTTTTCGTTTTCCTTTTGCCCATTTCTCTTCACAAACTGCTTCTGGTCATGAACTTTACCTGTTAATATGGAATGCAGTAAACATGTTATTAAATTTTGGCTTTAAAATACAATACATAAGTACTGATGGTGCACAGACAAACAGAGATTTATTTAAATTACTTCTGCCAGATTTCAGCACTATAAACCCTATAACCTGTGCTTTTCCTAACATTTATAGTTTAAATTCAAAGATATGTTTTATTATGGATATTTCACATACAATCAAAAAATAAGAAACAATATTGCAAAAAGTGGTGATTCGTCTCACTGTAAAAGACATCTTAAGCTTGGGTTACACTTCATTGAGTGGAAACACTTTCAGTCAGCATATTTATGGGATATCTCAACTCATCCTTTTCCAGTTCATCACAAGTTAACCCAAGAGCACTTTTTTCTAACATCAGAATCAAAAATGAGAAACCATCTGGCAGAAGATGTTCTCAATGACAAAATGCTCCATCTGATGGAATTATATCAAAAAGTTTAGGAGATGATGGTGTGAAATTGAATTCTTCTGTAGAGCTTTTGAAAAATACAAGTGTTTTGGTGACAAACTTCAGAGATGCAAGACCCATAACAAGTGCAAGTGACGAAAGATTAAGAGAAAACCATGATGTGTTGGATTTTTTTGTAGAGTGGGAGAGAGAAATAAAAATGACAGTAAAATAAAAAACAATGAAAAACATCTAATTTCACTTCAAACTAGACAGGACATAATAAGCAGTATTTTAGGTTTTGAGGAACTCTGTAAACAAAAATTCAAACACTCAAATTTTCAATTGTACCAAATCGAATCAACAGTGACGTTATTGAAAACATCTTCTGCCAACAGAGAACACTTTACAGTGGTGCCAATACCAACCCAACATACCTGAGTTACTGTTATTCCATGAATTCTGTGATACTGGGACAAACAACAATCTCCAGGAAATCAAACACTGGTGGAGAGACAGCAGAAATACATCAAAAAACAACCAAGTCTTCAAAAAAGGTATAATGATCAGAGTTATTATCTTCTTTTTTAAATCTGAAAAATATAATATATATTCATTACTTTTGTTAGTTGATCATCACACATCTGCAATAAATAAATAATATATATATGATAGGTCATATGCAAGAGACTTGAGTTCCAACTGCAGATAATCACAATGCTTTTATAATGTCATTACTTTTATATTTCGTGCGAAAAATCACTGCTATGTCGTACGAAAATAACTGCATCTTTGTTACTTCCGCTCTTAATCTTACGTAAGGCATTTGTCTAACCAATGATTGATGCTGCTGAAGCAATAGACCATTTTTGATTGGCCAATTTGACTTCGTGTTTTGATTAGTCATTTCGTCATAAAACCCGCGTTTATATGAATCTGCATCTTGATACATGTTTATAATGTTATCAATGTAAAATTTGATGAGCACAGCAAGATGTAAATAACTCTATGTGAGGAAAATATAAAAGAAAAGGGATCAGAAAGTAATATAACGACGAAAAACCAAAATCCGCCAAAAAATTTTGCATGCAATATTGAAAATCGCTTTAGGTTGACAACACCCCTCCCCTTTTTACGATTAAAAAAAAAAATATGTGTGAAGAATTATTACAGTTAACAGATATATATCAGCCCAACCAAATCCTGTATCATATAGTTAAACATTAAAATTCTGATAGTAACAATTACTAAACAATAGACCAAAACATAAAAAGAATTAATGTTTGACATAACAATGTGATTCCTAGTTCTTTGGATTTTTGTTAGCAAACAAACAATTTCATTCCAATTTTTTCTTGTTTAGGAGCAGAGGGTAAAATAAGGAGGAAAAATTTTTTATATCAATTTTAATGAAATTCAAAAATCTCTTAAGCAAGCAACAGTTTTTTTCTTATTTTTTTAAACTGCTATTGATCACAAAATTTAGACATGAAATTACAAATTTTGATTTGGCAAACATTAAGTTTTATTGTTCAAGATAAAAATTTCCAATGCAGGTGACTTCAAAGAACCAGGAATCTAAATGGTGGCCTGATTACCTTGTTTAAAAACACATTGGACAGGTATATGGCTCCTCGTCATTTGAATACTTTATCCATTCATTGTCTTCTATGTTAACACAGTCTCTGTGATACCATAAAAAACACTGGTCACAAGAAATCCATTCCTCATTTGTTATATATGTTTTACAACAAATTCCACAATTATTCTCATCTGTCTCCTCATCATTTGTTTTCTTTATCTTTTTTGCCTTTCCTTTGCCTCGGCCCTTTGCTTTTCCCTTTCTCTTGATATTGCTTTTACACAACTTAGTTGTTACATTTTCAGGTTGAACAAGGCCAGGCTCAGAGTAGGAAGTAGATGCATGGGGTTCACACTGACTTGAAGTGACTAGTAATTCAGTATTAGGTAAATTTCTGTATCAACATTAGAAAATGGTTAACTATTGCATTAACAATTTCTTCTTTTTTTCTATTTCTGAATTTTATCTTGAAATCATTACAGATTGATAACAAGTCTTTTAGAGAAAAGGAATTTTTTTCAAAAAACTGCTTATTTCTAAAAGCTCAGCTTTAAGTCTTAAAAATGAAACTAATTTTTTGTCTGATTTATCTTCAATAAAGATTTCATGTTAAAACATTTTTCTGTTTTTTTGTCTTTTCAATGACTTTTTTCTCAGGGCTTTTCCTTTTTCTTTTTAAGGAAAGTCAGGTAATCTCGTCGAAATTGACTTAGACATACCTTTAGAAATAACGTAACAACAAATTCAAACAAAGTTAAGTAATTTTCACAATTTGTAACCAAACTTGCAGTAGTTCACCAATGTCATCCTGACTGTTTCAGTTTCTGAGATTTTTTGGAACTTACAACACATGAAATCCAAGACTGATATAATTCAGAGTCATTTATAAGACCTTCTTTAGCATTTTTAAAAAGATGTTTCTAAGTTAACTAAATTTTGATGTGTCAACTTTGTACGACATTTATGTTCCAAGTTTGAAAAAAAGCAAAGGCTTCATTAGTGATGTTGCACAGACTTCATTTTGATTTTGTTTCTTTTAATTTCTTCTAAACTACCAGGATCATCACAGTCGTGAAGCAAATCATTATATGAGCAGCAAAGTGAGTTAAAAATCTCCATTTGACATTTATATATTTTGATATCTGTTTCTTTTCCCTTGACAAATAAAGAATTTCTAATTTTCTTAGATAAGTTGTACTTCAGTTGGCAACTACATATCCACGAACATACCTTATTTTTCCTTTTCCTGCAGGGGTCAAGGTCACAATTAAGAGAAAAATAAAGAGGGAGCTGGTTTTAAGGGAATGTAATCAGATAACTGTTGAATGAAGTATCGTTCTAGGTAAAACATTAATGAAATTAGAACTCTAAATGATGTTTCTTGATTTTCTTGTTTGTATGCTTTTAGAAGTTCAATGGCAGTGTTTTTAAATTCATTTGAAGTAATATATGTATTAAATTTCACAAAGAATTCATTTTTTTGTTTTTGTGAAAAACCATCTTCTCCCTCAAGAAAAGTATTTAGACTTATGTCTTCCATAATTGAAAATTGTTCATGAAACCAGTCATCATAAAATCTGTATTGTGCAAAAATTTTTGATTGAAACTTGTTTATTTGATCTTCTGCTGGAGTGTCTTCAAATTGAAGTAAAACACTTTTTAAAGCATCTTTAGACATTAGAGTTTCATCCTCTACAGCAGAATTATTCATTTCATCCAGTTCAAAGTCTGAAAAATCTGAATCATCACAATAATAGTCACTTAAATTTGATGAATTATCAGACTCTGATTCCTTAAGACATGTGTCTATGGAAAAAGTTTGTTTGCAGCATGATAGATCATCTTTTATTTCACCTACTGAAAAAGATTTGTAAAATTCTGACACATAGTTAGGATGCATTTTGCAGTAATTTTTATTGAAATTTACAATTTTAAGTCCATCTGTTGATACAGCTCTGCCAACAGCTACTCCTAACTGGCCTGGTTGATTAATGTGTTGACAGTGAACTACTAAGTTTTCAATTGTCATTCCTTGCGACTTGTGTATAGTAATAGCATAGGCCAATTTTATTGGTAACTGGAGGCGTTTTGCTACTTCGATTTTGCTTACAGGGTCATACACAGTAAAAGTAGTAGGCACAATATTTACAGTAAGAATCTTGTCAGTAACCGGAAATTTAATTTCCGCAGATTGTTCAAACAGTTTACTCACAGTACCACGGAGACCGTTAACTAAGAAATTGTTTAAATTTTTCAGAAGGATAACTTGACATCCTACTTTTAATCCAATATTTTTGGGAGCAATGATTTGATTCAAGTAATAAGGAGAACCTTCATCAGTAGAGGAATACACTGTCATTTCTCCAGGTAACTTATCTAATTTCTCATAATTAAATAAATCTACATCAATATTGCGTGCAAAAAGGTGTATGCTAGATTCTTCAACATCTACAGGGAGTGGTCTATTAAGGGAAAGTAAATATCCAGTAGAATCATCAGACAGTTCACCAGTTTCAAGTTCATTCACACAATTAACAAGGGCTTGCTCATCTTGTCTATGAACAATGTTGAAGTTAATTTTATGTGGAAAATTATTCTCAAACCATGGTACTTTGAAACAAATATTTCCAGGATCTCCATACAATTTATTAGGAACAGGGGGGAGTTGATAAAAATCACCCACAAGTATAATTTGTACACCACCAAACAGTTCAGAAGAATTCCTTACATTTTTCATTAAAAGTTGAACTTGATTTAGCACCTTGCTACTTATCATTGAAACTTCATCAATGATAAGCATGTCAACATTTTCAATGTTGGATTTAGCAGTACTAAATTTATCATCAGTTCTAACTAAATGTAATATTTCTTCATTAGACCATCTACCATCTTGAATACCACTCCATTTGTGAAGTGTTTGGCCACCATAGCTACTGTATTGTGTTGCAGCAATTCCAGTTGAGCAAGCAATAGAAACATTTTTGTTTTTTTCATTTCTGAGATAATTAATTATTTTTTTCACCAAATATGTTTTACCAGTACCAGCTTGACCAGTAATTAATAAATTATGGCCAGAAATGGCTAAATTAAAAGCCAGATGTTGATCTTCATCCATTTCTCAATAAAACACTACCATTCAACTTGAACAGATAAAATTTTATTAGAACAGACGATGTAAAGAAATTAATTTCATTCTTGCAGACTATTTTTTTGATTCATAATTACCGCCACTTTTTTTTCTCGTAAAACTTCTCGAGAACCTCGGGTTTATGCATAGGGCCAATACAACTCGGAATAACTCTACTGAG
>CM056600.1:16575376-16645810 GCA_029721355.1 Tegillarca granosa | reverse complement strand
GCTGACAGTTGACGATGTGACACAAAACAACCTTTTACCAACCAACCAAACAATTTATTGCTTCAACTTTTCTTTTAAATTAACAATTTTACCATAAAAGACACCCCACGGAAAGAGTTCCTTTTGTAACCCCACTCAAACAAAGAAATATATACTGCAGAGGTAAGATATAATATATATATATATATATTTATATATATATATATATATATATATATATATATATATATATATATATATATATATATATATAGTATATTTTAAGTAGGGGATACAAAAGGAACTCTTTCGAACACCACTTCAATACAGAAACAAACAAACATGCTCATTTTTATCTTAATCATTGACTCGACACATAAAATACAATAAGCTCGATGCAGGAACCAGTTTGACAATATTTTTACCAATATTTTTGATTATCAAAATGAGGGTAGCACTTTTGAAATCCACATATATATGTTTCTTGCGCAGAATTAATAATATTATTACAGTTTGCTTTCTGTTAGTGTGATCTTCATCATACTGCCGTGTCTGAATAACCATATGATGGCTCTGATACTCTACAAAGATTCCTCTTGTGCTATATAAGAATAATACCAATATGTTTACAGTTTAAGCTATTGTCTTTCAAAATTCTATAATTAAAAGTCATTTTAGATGTATTTGTGTATTCTTTTCTTTTATCTCAGTCTCTCGGTTCGGATTTTTTTCTTTTCTTCCTGTTTTTCTATTTTTATTTAAATATTTATTTATATTTGTATTTGATTATACAACAACTTTTTAATGAGTTTGGGATAGTATTGTCAGATTTTCACTAAGCTTGGTCCGTCGGGATTTGGAAATAATTATAAAGCACATTTTAATAAATGAGTTCATTTAACTTATTTAGTTTTATATATTTGGTTCAAAAGAAAAAAAACAAGTTCGTTATATACAATCACTGGTCTACTATTGTATTCTTTATGTTACTAGCCATTTATTTTGTTTGATTTTCTAAAACTAGTAGGAATGAATAAAATAAATAAGGATTCCAAAACGTTCAATAGTTACACATATTATCCAGTCCGCATATCTATGGGAAGTTATAAAATATTTGATTTTTATTTTACCTATAAAATATAGATGTTTTGTATCTCTTCATTATTAAGCTTGAATTAATAAAAAATATTAAACTTGTTTATTAAACTCATATAAAACCAAAAATACAAAATCTTAAAATAATCGAGATTGATCAGAATTTCTTACTTCAAAAGATGTCTGTAAAACTGTATTTTAATTAGTAGTCTTTTTGTATTCATATATATATATATATATATATATATATACGCCTAATACTTTTCCATTCAAAGATGAAAGCTAATGTCAATGAACAGAAATGAACCTTTACGTTTATAGTCCATACAAAATGAAGCAATATGTCAGAATTTATTTTTCTTCTCCTGTAGAAGTTTGTTTATTTAGTCTCCTCTCATGGTTTATGTGTATTTACATAAATTTAGCGCTTCTGCCTAAACAAAAAACATAAAATCCGGGAAGAAGATTCAAAACACGATAAATAACATTTAAACCTAGTTTTATTTGCATTTTGGAATATGTTACCCAAAGAAGAATTTTGGTTTACTTTTTACCGCGTTTTTTCAATATGTGTACAATTAAAGGAAAATGAATGACTTTGAAGCTATATATCATTATCTTGACTGATTAAGAACAATGAGTTTGAAAAAGGGGGGGGAGAGAAAAATACGACGTCCTGATATACACTGTATCACGAAACGCCAATAAGTTTATTACAAGTTTTGAAATTGCAAAATTTCTTTCTCATAAATCTGGTTATTCCATTTATCGATTATTTATCAATTGCACTCTGTCACAAGCTATCAAATTTTTTTTTTTCAAATTTTCTTTCTATGAAATTTGTTATATCTTTTGAAAATATATAAGAAACGTGTATAAACATACGATTTACGAAAAAAGGTGCACTTTTAGCCATATAGATATTAATTATATGATTTTATGCCGTACAGCGAGTTATTTTAGCGGGGCTAATTTTGGCGATTTTGACAAGAAAAGGTCAGTTAAAAATTTTAGCGTTTTTATTTTTTAGACCTAAAAAAACTCACTCACTGTCGACTGATACACCAAATATTTTTTACGATTTTTTATTTGCCGATTTTAATGCTACCACCAAAATACCTCCAAAATTTGCACTACCCGCATTTGTTGATTAATTTTATTTCATTTTCAATCAATCGAAATAGTTTGTTGCTTTTTAGATTGTACCTTGTTTTTTTAACTCTGAATACCAATCGCCCATTTTCATCTGTAAACTTAAAAAAATATTGAAAGTTGTTGAATTTATACAGTTAATTTCATTTCATTAATGATATATCATATTGTCAAGAGAATATTTTGATTTTGAGTACAAAAAAAAATAACTTTTTGTTCATTTTATTATTATTTTTTTGTTATCTACGGTTGATATTGAAAATAAATTATATGTATGGGTAGAGCTCCAATAAATTTCTTCAAAAGATATATTGGTTGACGATTGTAACCACTACATGTAGAACTCTCAACAAAGGGGTAATATACGGCGTGGACCAAATGTTTAAACATTATCATAAAGACAAAAATTGTTATGGAAAGATTAAATTTCTCCAGATAATTAACTCCAAACATGCAATGTTCATATTGTAAAACCTGTTAGGATAAAGGATAATAAGCCAATCAAAACGAAGTTAATTATGGCAAATCTTCACTTAAAGTAACGCATTGAGTTGTTTTCCGGTATACCTAGATTATGATTTTGGTATATTGACAATGCCACAGATATATTCCTTTTTACTTACTGTAATAACTCATTATATATAATTCCATTTATATCATAACATCCTAGGAGTTATTTCATGGATAATAATTCAGAAAAAAATCTACAGATCAACAAGTAGACATGACTTAAAATGGCCTGGTGCAATATGAATGCATCACAAAAGGAATATAAACTATCTTGAACTAGAAAAGGGCATAAATTGGAATCATTTTATTTTAAACTACTAAAATTAATAAAACAATTTAGAATTGGGATTTGAAATGGTCGAGATAAATTGTTTTGTTTACCTGATTTTGTTTTTAAGTAGATATATAACACAAATAAAAGTTAAATTTTGATGTGCCAGATGTGCACATTTCGGTAATTCATTCCTCATCAGTGACACTAAGATCGAAACGTTTGATAATTAAAAAACTTAAGCCAAACAGTTGAAAATAAATAAATCTAAAGTTCCAATATTATATAAATCCAAATGCCGCTAAGGACTGCTTTGCATGAGGGAACAAACCTTAGTTTTAAATAAATTTTAAAATTTAAGAGGGCTGAAAATTTTTTAAATGGTACATTTTCTGACAGCACAAAGTACTGCCTTCTGAGTTATGGCTACTTAGGGGAGTTTTACTCCACCAGCAGCGATACCCGCTCAGGGGTAGTAAATATACAACACAAATACTATCAAATTTAAAAACCAATTACGCAATTCCCAAGGCATAATATATACGAACGAATAATGGTATAAAAAACCAAGTTATATAATGAATAAAATTGTTCACATATTTAGGCTATCACTTAAAATAAAGACATCCAAGTAGTTCCAATTAAAAGATTCTTTGATGACATAAACTATTTAATATCCAAGGACCGTGGAATAGCTGAAGTGGTTATATACATTAGAAACTGCGACAAATCATGAGTTGCAAACATCTGATGCACTTCCCAAAGCATTTTCAGAATCGTTATTTCAATGATCAAAATGTTGGCTTTGATATAAGATGAAACATTGACTTGTATTTGAAACTTGTGGCCTCTTTTGTCTGTTAGTCTTATATTTAGATGCTTTTGAAGTTAAAACATTTAAATTCCAATGAACCTTTTCATTATAAATTTCTTATGAATTCTATATGAGTATTAACTAAGTGAATATATATGGGCTTAGTTCTCAAACAGTTCTCCCTTTCATGTCTCTTTACTTTGAGTGTTCCTGCATGAAAAACACGTACTTGTAAGTACTGTAGAAGGACTAGTAGATAAATGTCAGTTGAAATAAAATCATAATGATATTGCAAAGCACTAAGAGGTTTAAACTAATAAAGGTATTATAACTCATTAAGAGAATATCGTGCAGGCGTTCATTTGTCTTAAAACGCGTACATAAACGCATGAATACAGCTAACATGTATATATGTTTTTAGAGGTCCAAAAAAAAAAAAAAAAAAAAAAAAAAAAAAAAACTGTCTGTATTTTCTCAACCCTTAAATGAAGTTATAATTCCTCATATACAAATTCCAATAGTGGTATTATCTACCACAATGCCTCTCATATGTAGTCTACACACATCAGAGGTTTTATCAGACTTTATTCATTGAATTTATGGATCATTAAAGTTGGCAGTGTTTCTTATTAGTTTTATGTATAAATGGCAGATTTGCTGCATTTTCTTCAGACTTAATATTCTTGATTTTTTTCGTAAGGTGTGTTCAGTCTAAAATGTGTAGCACTCTGTTATGTAACTTTCTGACATTGATCAGTTAGTTTCCTCCTAATTATATAAATACATAAACATTTTTTTTGCCATTTTTAGTTAAATGTACCGATGGTTACATCCAAATAATTTACGACAAAATGCATGGTATAAGAGAGAGAATATCAGAAAATAAACATTAACAATAAACATCGCATATATTATTTTTTTGTGTTGTAATAAGTAGTGATAATTAGTTAATATTAAGGACGGTAAATAGAAAATTAGTTATCAGTGCTCCTGATTAGGAGGAATTTCTTAGGAGTGCACGGAATTAGGTACACATTTTTCATAACAACCATGTTATACTAGCAGACGATCTGAATGTTTTGTGAGAAAATTAACCATTTTTTGGGTAAAAGAGTGTTGTTTTGGTTGATGATTGAAACGCAATGGAGTATAACTGAATATTGTTGATATGACATAAAACAGCATTCAACCATTCAACCAACCAAACGAAACTGAAAACTTATCATAGCTCAATTGACTGTGTCATTTGGTGCTAAGTCATTGTTCAAGCCAACAAAAAAAAAAAAAAAAAAGAAAGAAAAGCAAATGTTCTAGAAATTACTACAACCTAGTTGATTGAATATTCTACTGCAGGACATTAAGTCGAAGCAGAGAACTGTAAAAACTACAAAATTTATTCCAAGGACTTTATGTTTTGTAATGCCGTTTCAGTATGTTCATCGGTTTTGCTTGACAATGATTAATATCAATCGTCTATATTGAAGACAAAAGCGTCTAATCGTGTAAAATTATGTTTGAATGCATCGCATCATATCTTTGAAATTTTTGTTTCAAGTTTGTGTATATGCCGCTGGGCACACTTTAAGTGTTACAGATTAACGAGAATGCATTTTAAACATGGGAGAGATGCACAGTGCGTGTCAATTATGTAACAAACAAGTGGGTTCACCCAGTTATTGAAAGTGGTTCTAATAGTCCGAAAAAGTGTAAGTACCGTCTGTGTTTCTGCGGACACCATGTGCTTATGTACTAACGCAAGACACTTTAATTTGAAGTAATAAAAAAATAAAAAAAAGAATTAATTCTGACATTAAGTTTAGTTAAAAATCCCTGGTTCATTTGGTCATAACAAACAGAAAATGTAACCATTGTCTGCAT
Organism: Tegillarca granosa; assembly: GCA_029721355.1. NCBI lineage: Eukaryota > Metazoa > Mollusca > Bivalvia > Arcoida > Arcidae > Tegillarca > Tegillarca granosa. Next base: position 16,640,111 of record CM056600.1, on the reverse strand, counting down.
TCTCTACGAGGGTAGTCTGCTTATGCAGTAACTACGTAAGTGATAGAATCATAAAGAAGTGAATTTTGACATTAATTTCAGTTTCGAATCTCAGTTTTCACTGTCGAGAACAGATAAATTTATCATGTTGATTGCATAAGAAGTTTTATGGTTAATGGTTTCCGACATATATTGTATCATGATTAAGGATTATGTGAATATGTCATTTTTGAGTGATACAATATGTTTTATATGTGTATCTGTCTATTTTTACAAATTTAGTGAAGAACAAAAATATAATAAATGTATAAAGATTTACATCTTTAGAAAGTAAAATACTTCATTCCGAGGCTGATTTTTGGAATTTAAAATATCCACTAAAAGAACTTAGGCATGTAAATAAGAAGGTTTTGAAAATAACTTTTTATATTGTATTTTGTTTTATATTTGGTTATGTTGCTGTTGTTTTTATTGTCGTAATGGCAGTGTGTTGGCTATGAACACAGGTATTCGGATATGTCTATTCAACTACAGTTATTTGTCTTTTTGTGAAAAAGCCAAATTTTAATTAACACTTTAACACTTCTGTTTTTAACATTGATTACAGTTCACGTGTACGGTTTCATTAAAACCTATTTTGCCACTGGGAAAAATTAGAAACAATTGCAAATTATTTTAGTGTAGATTTAATCCTATCCACTCTGTATCACTTACATTTCTCAACATTTTAATGAAACTTGGCACGAGTTAGTATCATCATTTTAGAATGGTAGGTCAAATGTAAAATCCTAGATACTCCGTTGAGGACATTTGTTGCAATATGTTGACAGCTTAAATGTTAAATAATTAAGTATAATTATCTAAAGAAATGTGCGTCTTAATATAGGGTTAGTAAATTTCAATGTGAGGGGTGCAATATGAAATATAACGACCTTTTGTATACTACATAAGACCACCAACAAACCGTGTACAGAGTACTGAATGAATATATACACAGCAACATACAATTGGTGACTGAGAAACAAAGTTTCTGATAAGAAATTGTTAACATGCATTTTCTGTCAAACAAACCATTTTCATTGTCGTTTATATATATTAACGTATGAACCATTTTAGGTTGTTACAATTACATTCTTGCGAAAACCCTATCAATCATCATTTTAAAAACTAATTTAAATGCATGTGGACACAGTCGTTCTGTGGATCACAAAAATAAACTATTAAACTTAGAACCAATACCCTTATACAAACAATTATTCCATCAAATTTTTTAATCAATTTTTTGTTTCGATATTACCACTTCTTCACCAGTATGAATTTTTGCTGTACGTGTTTGTAATAAATATGACGTATTAATTACCCTGCAGTTGATCAAGGGAGATAAATCTCATAAGGAGTAGATTTGGAATATGTCTGACCAGATATTGACTATATTAGGTCGCCACGTGACCATTATTGCCCCGCTAAATTGACATTCCTCTCAAAATTTAACGGAGACAAACCCTAATGACCCACAAACTCCCCCGACAACAGTAAAACTCTCCCCTTAATTGATAGATATCCTTCAAAACCTTCCCTGCTTTATTTCAATACATCGTGGTAGACATAACTGTATAACTTGTACCAGATGTTAAATTCAACTTCGCAAACATCAAAAGTTAAGTAGCTTGATAGCAAAATTAGTATTCTATGTGAAACGAAAAAATATAAATGATTAGAATGATTGAAGTATACAGTTTAACAGTTAACATTTTGATTTAATTTTACACGACGCCAATATCAATTGTGAGACTGCTGGTATAATAATGGTACACATGGTATAAGATACGTACTGTCAGAAAGCATTTTTTAAAATTATATCAATAAATACATTTTAAAAAAATGCTTTATGACAATACGTTGAATTTATTTGTCCTATTATACTGTACATCAAGGGTTGTCCTAATGTCACGTGCAGAATCTATTATTATTTAATTTTTATTCTTATTTATTTATTTATTTATTCATTCATTTTTGGTAAAAAAAATTCAAAATTCTGTACATGAGACTATGTGTTCAACATTTCTTAACCTTTCTAACATATATAGCACCTTCTTGGACATTGCGGGTTAATGTGATTAATATAAACAGATGTTTGGTTTACTACGGTTTTCATTTTTAAAGTTAAATCAAAGTGCTTCCATTCAAAACAAATCTATTGCACTGGATGTATTATGACAAATAGTTAATAACAAATTATAATTGAATGTCTTTCACTTCTATTTGGAAAATAAAATGAAATCAAATAGTTCATCTTTGTATTTATGTTGTTTTGCTTTGACTAAAAATCAGTAACAGAAACAGCAACCTAGATAACACAGTAACAATATTGCTACATTTGTATTCTTCCAGTTATACTATCTAATTGAAATTGTGTGAGATAATTGTTCTAAAAAAGTGATTGTTTATAAGAAATTGCTTAATCATTTTAGTGACAGAGATTGTTAGATATGGAGATATATATCACAGTAGTAAAATAAATTTTCGAGACTTCCGGTGTGAAAATGATACCTATTGCATAAGATACATACGTCCAATTCATTTGTCCCAAAACACTGTACGTTAATGTGTATTCTAATGTCACGTGCAGAATTTAAATATATATATATATATATATATATATTTTTTTTTTTTTTTCAAAAAATATTTTTGCTCTTATTTATTTATATTTTTTGTAAAAATTTCAACTTCGGCAATGAGACAATGTGGCCAACGTTTGACATTTTGATCATAGCACGTTTTTTACATTAACAGATAAATGTGATTAGTATTAACAGGCATTTGATTTACTAGGATTGTAATTTTTACAGTTTAATCAAAGTGATCTCTTATTTCAATAGTTTAAGACAAATTATAATTATAAATGAATATCACTTGCAAAACTTTTTTATTTGTGAAAATTAAAAATGAAATTAAATAGTTCATCTTGTATTTATATTATTTTGCTTTGACTAAAAATCAGCAACAGAAATGTAACCTAGTCAGTAATAAAATTATTACATTTTAATTCCCTAGCTATATAATTAACATATAGTAACATATAAATCGTGAATCCAATTTAAATGATATAGGTTATTTTGGTCTTAAACTGTGATTGTTTATAAAAGGTATGTTAATCATTTTAGTGACACAGAGTTCAAATGATAAGGAATACCAAAATGAAATATGACAGGAACGTGGTAAAAAACAAACAATAGTCGAAGGTGGAGTAATATCTTAAGCTATCAAATAAAACAAGTTTATTACATTATTGAGATACGGTTATAACATTACCGTTAATAATGTAAATAGAGTGATGCCGTTAAAACTTGAATTCTTTACGTCATAGGATTGTTGAATATGAAGATATATATTGCATCAATAAAAGTTATTGCTAAATTCAATTTTCGAACTGAATTTGATCTATTGGTTAACATTGATGTAGTCCGATAAAGTAAAGCCGCTTCTTCAAATGCAATAAAATTAAATAGTTTTAATGTAAAGTGTTATATGTTTCGTTTTATTATTTACGCAGTGTTTAATTAATCTAACACTGTCACTGGCTTATTTAATGAAATTTATGGGATTTATATCACAATCGGATAATTGCCAATTATATCGAGACATAAACACAAACATATAAGTTCATGTCTAAATCCCAAAAAAACAAAATCAAAACTTTGAAAACGGACCAATTTGCGTATATACCTGTAATTCCATCAAGGGAGTGAGGTCGGATGCTCCGGAAGGGTAAGCTCCTACTGTTCAGCTAACTACACCCTAATGAAAATTCACACAATTACATGTTCAATGCAGATCTTATTCATGTATGCCAAACCAAATCTAACAAGGCCGGTGAATGGTCTTAATGAACTTGTTTGATTTTTCTGCTAAAACTTTCATTGATTTGATGTTTTTGTCATATTGTAAATTTTAGAATTTTCCAAATGAAATATTAAAAATGTACAATATGACATGTTTCCTAATTTACTAAGTCAAGAGATAAAAGTAAAAGCAGTGTGTCATGAGTATTTTTTTTAAAATTTATTTTATAATAATTTTTAAAAAAAATCTACACTTGACAATTGTATTTGGTATGCTTTATGAAATAAATGATATTTTTATACATTTTGCATAGACTAAAGGAGTTTTAAAATTGAATTTTAACATTCGAATTCGTAAATAAATATGTTCAAATAACACATATTATCTACATTTTTTTACTAGGGTTCTGAAGTTTTCTTATAAACATATATCAGTTTACTGTTATTACCGATTAAAATGTGTGATATAAGAAATCAACACGTGTATTGTTACATTTTAACTGTTTTCTTGAACCGTATTCAGATATATTTTACATTTTTACAATTTTGTTTTCAACAAGTGCAATTTTTCCGCTTTATGTTAAGCTATCCCAAATGATTTCCATAATCAATTACTAGATATGTTTTGGTGATAAAAAGGATACAATAACGAAAAAATATACAAAATAAAATAAAAATATTAGCATAAAAAGTATGTTTATCTGTAAATAAAAGATAATTATTTGCCAGACCATTTAACGGGATTGGTATCGGTATATATACATGTTTCATGAAGCGTGTAATTTCTTTGACAGGTTTTACATATGAATAATGATTTATGATAATTTTGTATCATGAAGCTTCGACACTCTTTTTTAAAGCAGCATGAACCGACGGATACACCACAGGACTGCTATAAAACATATCTTAAGTACTTCTAATGTCCTTTTCGTTTTTGTTTTGAATGGTTCATTTGGATTTCCTACAATAAAAGAATAATTAACTGGACATGTCTGGACTCTGGTTTATTAAACATGAAAGAAAAATGAACATAAATGGTTTTTGATGTTTAAGACATTTATGGCATTCTCATTCATGCTTGCTGAAATTTTTAATCAAAAAGAAGTTATTGGCTAGCCAAGAACAAAACGATGTGTTTTATCTCTCTCTCTCTCTCTCTCTCTCTCTCTCTCTCTCTCTCTCTCTCTCTCTCTCTCTCTAACACACACACACACACACACACACACACACACACACACACACGAGAGATGGCTATAAGTTCAATTGGTAGTTGCTCTTCCTTCTTAAGCTTTATACACAATATATTTAAGACTCTATAATAGTCGATGTAAATATTGCTATTTTTATTCTATTAATATGGCAGACCTGACATTAAAGCCTTTGGAAAAGTAAAAATCCGTTTGTCAAAAGAACATTGAATATTTGATATTATTGAATACTCTCAACTAACTAGCTAAAATTAGGTTCCTTTCCAAGGAATGTTTACCGTTTATCAATCATTCAAAACTCTATCCTGATTTTCGACAATTCCCGGATTTTCATTAATGTTTTTTTTTGTGTAGCGAATGACGTATACATTATTTCTTATAAATATCGATTTTTTGATCTGATTATTAGTTGATATATATAAAATCATTAGTGTATTTTTTATCAAATTTAAGATATAAAAATAACCGACATATTTAATGCGCTTAACTAAATCATCATTTTTATATTGATGAAGGTGTATTGTAGAGATAAAAATTGTCAGACATTGATAAAAATCGGACGTGTATGTATAAGATTAGTAAGTTATACTACGACTTGCCACGTATGTAACTGAAGCCCAATGAAACTGGAATATTTCATCACATTTAAAAGCAAATTCGTAAAGAAATTGATATATATGTTTAATTTTACAAAACACTTTTTGAAAACCCAACAGCCAATTGATAAAGTTGCCATGTTCCATTTTTTAAATTTTATCATTAATACATTTAAAATGGTATATGACAATTATGTAGTCTAATACAATTATTTGAATGTATTTAATGATAATATTAAAAAAGGTTAATGTCAACCTGTATAACATTTTCGCACACCTAATAGACTAGCGCTAATTTGTCGTCATTTTTTGCTAAATGTCGGTACCATTTGTGGCGAATAAATGGTGTGTAATACAAGGTATATGTACTATATAAGATAAGATGAATCGTTGCCAAGAGTTGGAATCAATGTGTATCAATTAAAGAAATATTCTTGTATTTTAACTGTGGTTTATCTCATTAAGATATTATGACCTCAGAAATAATATTTGGATACATCTTCAATTCCCATCTGAGATATATAAAGGCTATATGTAGGGATCGCATGAGGTCAGAATCCATTAGCTCAGATTTAATGTAGCGTGTTATTGAGTCCCCTGGGAAGAGTATAAATCTTAGGATCATTGATACTCAACGTTGTTCCCTCGTATCATGGATTTATTTGTTGCGGTTTAAAGTATGTGTATATCATATAAGATTTGTTCAGATGGATATCCTAAAATATGATGGATTTTAATGGACTTAAAGGGACTTTTTAATGTTTAAAAGTAAATGTCTGATTATACAGATATGAAAAATTATAGTATTCTATTCGAATTTTCTGATTTAGACTTATGAAAATTACATTTTATTGTCTTTTTTTTTGGCAAATGCATCTTTTATGTCCTCCTACGTTTCTCAATACATGCATGAAAAATTAATGGGTTTTCCATCTTAATATCAAATATCTTCAGTGTTCTTAAAACACGAACTTTTACGTTACTGTTTAAAAATGATGTTTTCATCAGATTTTCTAAAAGTAATTGTTAAAGGAGAAAAGGTCAATTAAAATCACTATCTTATGTAAATTTTATTGAATAATTCTTAATGAAAATGCTTATATTTGCAAAAAACAACACATCAATCATTGCTTATCACAGTGTGACGAATCCGTATTTTGAAAATTATGGTTCAACAACAACAACAACAGTAAGCTAAGTGAATAGCGATTTTGCTTTGAAACCCTAAGACATTTGTTCAAATCCGTATTTTTTTTTTATTTTATTTATTATTATTATTTTTGTTTGTTTGTTAAAGATGACTCATCTTACCTAAGCTTAAACTTAACATTTTCTACAAATGGTTATTATTAAAATAATCTTCTTTAAAAATTTCTTTTATCCAGTAGGTCCAGACAGACCAGGTTAGAAATCGCACATCGCAGTTTACTCATCCACTCTTACTTAGTTTAACGCAATTCTAATACTTTACAATTTAAGTTTTCGACACAAAGTATGTCAATTTTCAATTTTTTTCTGTTGTTTAACAAAAAGTGAGTTTATGAAAGAGCTTGGTGTTGTGTAAAGACTAGGTCTAAGTATAGAACAATAAACTCCAAGCCTTTATTTTCACAAAAAAAAAAAAAAAAAAAAAAAAAAAAAAAAAAAAAAAAAAAAAAAAAAAAAAAAAAATGTTTAACTCTGATTTTTGTTGATTAAGCAAATTTTGGCTATGTATATTGGAACTTTAAGAAAAGAAACATTTTTGACGAAACTAATACAAATTTTCCACTGGAGTCATCTTCAAAGTGCAACCTTAAATTCCTGAATAACTTAAAATCAACAAAATAATTCAACTAAATTTCACAAATTTCAGTTTAGGGAAATCTTCACAAAGAACTCATTGTAACACAGGTATTAAATTCGTCCTAACATCCGGTACGTCCCCTTAAAAGAATAATATTTCTTTAAGAACAGTTATAATCGGAATGTAAGAATAATTTGCACAATTCCGTTTAGAATGAAATTAAAGAAACACATTTGCTATAAAAAATATCAGACATATGCATTTAGCACTTGCACTAAATATTAGAAGCGTTTAACAATATAGCTGTTAGAAAAATCCCTCAAAGATATCATATTACCTAAAATACGATTCAATGAATTCATTAAACTTATGTATTACTAAAATTGCAATCTCAAATTTTCTGACATAAAATAAGTTTTCCGATTCCCACTGGGACAGATATTTTATAACAAAAAGTGTCAAAAGTGAAAAATGAAACATTTGTACAGAATAACATCATAACAGATAATCCACCAAATCTTTTGTTATACAAGTTAATAAGTACATTTAAATGCACTACTATATGAGAAAAAAATATAAGAGGTATTATTTTTTGTTTTATTCATTTCTTGGTCTGACGTTTTTTAATACCGTTTTAATGTAGAAAAAAATGTTCTTTGACAATGGAATTGATTTTTTTAAAATGCATTTAAAGTTTTTTTTTTTTAGAGAATGAAAAGTTAACAAATATACTACGGAACAGGTAAGCGGTATCTAAGTACTTTAATCAACCCGAAAAACTTACATTGTGAATTCACTGTAAGTTTGTATACTAACATTTCGTTTTGTCTCAACTGAATTTCATTTCGGCAGATAATAAATAACCGGAAATTGTCGTATTTCATAGAAAGTTTAAGCTACCAATGTATGAGCTTTGTCAAAGAAGAATATGTGTTGAAATGAAATTCTACAACAGTCAATGTAACCATACAAATTAATATGTTACCTAAAATTGTCTGAGATATGGTTTTATAAGACGTATTTATCTATTAAAGAAATCTGAAGCTTATAGAATAGCACAAATCTATAGTAAAAGAGAAATTATTACCGAAATAATGATCACTAGGCTCACTTTTCGAGATCTAGTATGGTTTATACAGGGTCAGAAATTTCTATGTAAGGCGAGGGAAATAAACAATATACAAATTATATTGAGTCACAATCACGCTTCAGAAACGTTGATGATAGATCGGCAATATTTGAATTTTTTAAAATTTAGTTACTAATTATGCAGTGTCCCATTTAAAGCAAGCTGCACAGGTTATAAGACTTCCAACAATATTTGTTGTTAAATGTTTTGTTAGGCTAAGTTTCAAATTTTCTTATTTCAGGCTTTCTGCATTACGTAGTTTGGTGATTCGTTCTACTCATTTTTTAGCATTTTATATATTATATAAATAGAACATTAATACACACTCACTCTCACACACACACTCGGCTTTGCCTCGGTTGACAATGGTTCCTCGGGGTGAAAATATGCAATATCACACTCTTATGAATGTTATATTTATTTTATTATGCCAAATGTCTTTCTCCAGATATTCTCTTAAACTGAGATTCTCTGTTACTTAAAAAAAAATGATTACTGTACCAATCGACGGTTGTCGTCTGTCGTCTCTGATGACAGGTAGTCTAGATCAAGGAAACGCTTGCATATGAATTGAATGTATATTAATAAAAGATCGTATCCATCAAACGTTTAGCTGCTTGTGATCGAAATGCGTTCGATTGTGTGATTTAGGATTCCTTTTGCGCATGTGATATTTTTTGTAATATTACCCGTTACCATAACTCCTCAACTAATGTTACCCTGAAGCACGCGCGCCATTCTTTATTCTTAGTTAATCTAAGGGTGATATTATTTTATTTTCAAACAGTTAGTAATCCAATCAAATTACTTGAAAATTACATGAGGTATAATAACATGATTTATGATGTGTTGGGCAAATCAAAGTACAGCACGACAAAGCAGTCAATACACAAAAATAAAAATATAAATAAATAAAACCTAAACAGTGTGATTAAATATATAACACAAATACCACTTAAATTTTGATGTGCCAGATGTGCACATTTCGGAAATTCATTCCTCATCAGTGACACTAAGACCGAAAAGTTTGATAGATAAGAAACATAAGACAAACAGTTGAAAATTAATAAATCTAAAGTTCCAAAATTATGTAAATCCAAATCCAGCTATGGACTGCTTTGCATGAGGGAACAAACCTTAGTTTTTAAATAAATTTCAAAATTTAAAACTTTTCTTGTGGTTACAAGGCAAACATGAGTCCAGCGGTGTTGTTGATTTGTTTTTGTTTGCTAAAAACAGTAGCTAATACAACTGCACATATTTATTTTAAAACTGTAAATTATTTTGGTCATAAAAAATGAGTAAAATATTTCGGTTTTTTATTATTAGAATGAGTTACATGTTTTAGAATATTCCAGATATTGTGTATCATACAAAAACGTAACAGCAGTATTATAGGCATGGTTTAAAGAATTAGGCCAAGAATGACGTCATTCAACAAGAACAACAAACAACAAGGACGAATCATACTTAAAAGATTACACAAATAATTTATTTTCTAAATTAAACGAGAACATATTGGACAAAAGAAAATTTTAAAGAGCATCGTATGCATTTTCCACATGCTATATTATGTTCTCGAGTTCATGCAATACTATTCTGATAACTACATAGAAAGTAGGAAATATAAACACAATCTTTCTGTATAAAAATATTTTTCATCTTTTGGATATACTTTCTTAAAATCCTCAAAGTCTGTGTGTTAATTGTTCTGTCTTTTTAGTATTTTTAGATTCTACTATATACTTTAAGAGACAAAATTAATCTTTATTGTAAAACTAAATACAGTGAACATAATGGCTAAAGCACGAGAGTTACTTCAGGACAATTAAATTGAGATTAAGTTCTTGCAATGTCTGGGGAAAAAACTCAGATAAAGGAAAATACAAGCCATAATAAAGCACAATACCAAATAAAAACCGAAAAAAGGACAAGACCAGAAAAAACAAATGAAATGTATGGACCAGCTGACTATATAAAGGTCCCAATTGGGACGGGTACTAGGATAAACTATTGGATTTATCCAACCATTGTGATGTTCTATAGACTTACCATGATGTTTTTGTTCTTAACCTGAACGTGTGATCCGTGTTCAGTGTTTGATTAAACAATTTTTTATTTCTATATATGCATGTAAAAAGCAACTATGATGCGTAGGATTGTTTGGGGCCGTCAAATATTCCTTTAAACACTTGGTTAATTTATGTTCTGTTAATGGTAAAGTTTTAACATCGACCGAAATGTATTCAAATATAGCTAAGTGGCATTGCACGAAGGTACATATATTTTAAACAGTTTCATCAACTATTCTATTCTTTCACATCTTAGACTTTTATTTACTCAAATTGATCATTTTAACAAGCTTATTGCGTGAGTATAAAATAATAGAATGATATCTTTTATTTATAATGCATTCTTGATCTCATTGGTGCCTGGATCTTATTGTTAAAATAATCAATACACAAATTTCAGAGACGGAAAATAATTTTTGTACATTGGTATATGTAAACTCCAATGGTACTATAGGCACACTATGGAATATTTATTTGTTGTTTTTTTTTTAATGTTTCTATAATTAAGTTATATTTTGCCTTATTTTTGGTTATGTCTGGTACTTGCTAGAATGTATTTTTTGAAATACAAATTTGTTCCATTTTAAACAAATTACATCTCGATAATAATCTCTGGAAACAGTTTTGCAAGGAGACAAAAATATTTGCTGATTATAACACGTCACATAACATAAACAAGGTTCTGATTAATGCATTAAAACACTTGTAACCACCAAAAAAAAAAAAAAAAAAAAAAACGCTTTCTCTATCCAAAATACAAGTTTGTTGGCAATTAACTGGGCAATACTAGAAAGGACAAAAAACAAATCCTGAAGAAATAAAACAAACAATTCGACGTATTCTTAGCAAAATGTTTGTTTTTTATTTAAAAATCCGTTTTAATTGATGTGGCTAGTTTTTCGTTGTTTTTCTGCATACATACAGATTTTGGTATATTGCTTATATAATTTACAATTTTGACTAGCATGTTTTTCAGATTTATTCAATGAAACTTTATTTTGCAAAATAATATGATCGATAACATCACAAATAAAATAAAGTCAAGCAAATAAATAAATAAATAGATAAATAAATAAATAAATAACAAAGAAATTCTGGCGAAATTCCCAAAATAATCCGAATGCACTGAAATAAAACTAGAACACATTGCCCTAAGGTATTTTAAAGAGGTACATCTGCAAACTATTTTTTAACTTGTGATTCTTTTAAAACAAAAATAAAATGTATATACAATTAAAGAACATTGCTTTATTTATAATTCATTGTTGATGTTATCGGTATGCGTGTCTTACTGTTCAAGTTATTGTTCTCAAGATTCTGAGACTTACCTACACCTTAGCACGATTTTTATATTACTATTCTCATATAAGCGAACTGCAATGAATGATTTCGACCATGGTTGAGCGTAAAAATTAATATCCCGAACATTTAAAAAATCATCAATATGCAATGGACTTACTTTCCCGAACGCTCAACTAATATTACTATTATTTGATATTTCTAATCATATAATTCTTATAATTCATGCCGTCAGTAAAAACAAGCATAGCATACTTGTCTTAAAAATCACATCCTGCGGTAAATTTAGAGAGAAAGATTTCAATTTTAATGTTATTTCAAACATTACAATTACTGGATGCTTATGGTACCTTTCCATTCCATTTTTTAGTCTTCTTTTTTATTTTAAAATGGCGTGCGTAAATCAGAATATCGCCAAACAGATAGCAAAGAAATCTATCGATTAAAATGCTGAGAAAATTATTCACGCAAATGAAAGATCAACAAATATCCTTGGAGAATAAAGGTTCGTTGTTTGTTTTTGAAACGCGTTACTTTTATATATATTTCCATCTAAGCTTCGCTCACGCACAATATGAAACTTTTCCAAGTATAAATCTCTATATTACTAAATTAAGCTGTGATTTGAAAAGGCATCAATATGTAAAACCATGCAGTTTCTCTTTTATTTTATTTTTAAATTTTGGTCTGCATACAATGCAACCTAACCCTGCTTGACAACGTTCAATTATATGATGATTTATTGATTGATTCATTGATTTATCGATCAATCGATTGATTGAAATTGTATGTTTCATACAGGAATATTTCACTCATAACAAAACGTCACCAGCTATAGATGGAGTGGGATAAATTTTGTCCGTTGCAGTGCGCTAAACACATTGTGCAAGGAGGGGTTTCCTTTAGCGTGTCACGAGTAGGTTTTTTTAAGGTCTCCCCCGAAGGACCCCATAGCTTTCACTTCAAAATACCGAGTGCTTGGCGAAAGAACAGTCATTTCATATTTACAAGTCTTGGTCAGACCCGGCCAGGGTTCGTACCCAGACCTTATTATATGCACATTACTCAAACATACTGGTATGATCAGATTTCCACTAAAAAGCGATAGAATGTAAGAAATTATTTAACCAAAAACCATTTTCTTGGCAACAACTAGCACAACCAAAACAAGACATAATATTAACAAATCATAGAAACACCAAAATGAAGACAAGAAAGATCAAACACAAACAGGGATAAATGATTATAAAATTATAGATAAGTGATAAAAAAAACCAGTGGTGTGGTTAAAGTTCTATTAATTTAGGCTCCTCAACAATTCCACATTACATTGCGTTCCGATATAAAATTCCGTTCTTTTGAAGGGCAGAAAACGAAAGTCCAGTAGTATCAGTTGCAATACTAAAGCAAGGTTCTCAAATCCCCAGATGTTTTACAACTCGTGATTAGTATTTACTTACATTTTATACAAAAATATAAATAACATAATTTTTAACAAGAAAAAAAAAATTAAAAAAACCTTGATTGTATGTGTAATTCGTAGAAAGGGAATAATTCACAATTTCTTATTTTTATTTTATTATTATTATTATTATTAATTTTTTTTTTAGAAAAACTCAATTTTAAATTATTTTCGACAGAGTAGTACTATACCTCAAGCAGACTAGATAAGAAAAAATCGTTTGAATTATTGTTACATAGAGGTGAAAATAGCTAGAACTCTGATAAAATTAAGTCTATCCAACACTTGTTTAAATTGTTCACATTGGTTTCTTCTTATTTCCAATGAAAAATTTGTCATTGAGTTTTGTGAAATGGTTGCAAATCGGTTTCAAGTAACAAGAGGCAACAGCATATCTGAAGGTTATGCAGATAACAATCAAAAAAAAAAAAAAAAAAAAAAAAAAAAAAAAAAAAAAAGAAAAAAATAGAAAAGAAATAATCTTAAAACTGTGGGAACACATTAAGAAACTTTTTACTTTATGAAAATACACTCATATATAGCATTTTTACGACACAAGATGATGATAAAATAGCATGCCTTAAACAACAGAAAAAATAGAGTTCAACATAATCAATAATCTCTTTAAATATAAATTACTTCGCTTGCTTGATTAATTAAATGAGGTTTTACGTCCCAGACAAGAATATTCACTTATCTCGAGACGTCACCAGCTGTAGGTGAAGTGGAAGGAATTTTTACCCCTGCAGTGCGCCAAGAGTAATGTACAGGGATGATTCTTTAAAATGCCACGCCTGACATGACAAGGGGCCTCGTTGTTGAAGGTCTTATCCGAACAAAAGAACATCCACTACCAATTTTCATGTCTTGCTCTTACCCGGCCGGGGTTCGAACCGTCGACCTCAAACATAGGAAGCGAGCTGTAGTAGTGGTATGCATTTTAGTTAGAATACTACGTATATAAGATAAATTCTTCTGAAACTGGTGTATATACATAGCGAATACAACTTTCATCAGTGACAATTCAAACATTTTAAAATTTAGTAGTCATTGTAAACTCCCCGAGGGTATCCATAAATATTTACAATACCTATTGAATTCCTATGATGAACACAATGTGGAATATTTAGAACATTAGGCAATGACACCCTATTTTTCACATACACTGTGCGTATGAATACACCTAGATTCCCGTGACTTACTTTTATCAATCTATTTTTAACATTCAAGCCATCACATTTTATATTGTTATTTAATTAAGTATATATTGAAAATGAAAGAAAAAATATTGAATTTTAAATAAATAAATAAATAAATAAATTATTTGTTTCGATTTTATTGTATACTTAAAAACATTTTCATCGTCAGGGTGTTCTAAACGCTACAACGCACAATGCTTGCGGGCCACTACCATACAAGCTATGAGCGATGTCGGTGTTGAGACCAGACAGATAATGTTAATGAGCGGTCATCGTAATGAGGCTTCTGTCAGGAGCTACTCTCGCGACTGTTCGACCATGCAAAAACATGATTTAAGTTCGCTTCTTTCATCAACTGTCACTGGTAATACTTCTGCCGTAATTCCCTCTGCTTCTGACCATGCTTCTTCTTCTCTACCAGCAACAGATAATCACGTGATGGTTCCATGCTCGGACCTGTGCACAACCCAGTCCAACAAAACGTCGCGCATTGATGCTTCCAATACCCTGTCATCCATGCAATCAGGATTTTTGACAAATTCAACGTTTAATAGCTGTAATTTAACAATCAATATGAATTTGTAAATATGTTTGTCTATTCGAATAAAATTCTATGAAATGTTCTTTTGTTTCCAGCGTACTATTTTTTAAGCCGTCTGTTACGTCATACAATCAGTGAGAAGGCGGGAATTATTTTGATAGACATATTGTTCCCAGAATGTTTACATTGCTGACAGATTCGGTATATACCGGTTTTTCTTTCTTATTTGTATGACGCAATCGAAAAGTTTGTAAAAAGAATGTTAGGAAAAATATTGTAAACTCAGTAGGCAGTATTTTGTGCTGTCAGAAAATATACTATGTAGAAAAAATTTCAGCCGTCTTAATTTTAAAAAAAAATATTTAAAACTACTAAGGTTTGTTCCCTCGTGAAAAGCATTCCTTATCTGGATTTGGATTCAAATGATTTTGGAACTTTAGATTTATCAATTTTCATCTGTTTGGTTTATGTTTTTCATCTATCAAACTTTTCGGCCCCTAGTGTCACTGATGAGGAATGTGCACATATGACACTTCGAAATTTAACAGGTATTGGTGATATATATTTACTTCTCTATAATATCTGTATAATCTATGAAAGTAGTTTGAGTTGTTAGTGATCAGTCTTATGATGTTTAGTGTTGATAAAAAGAAAACATCATTCAAATGCTCTGAGAGAGTTGTTGATGGTGTAGAGTTCTATCTTTCAATCATTTCTGGAATACCTTTGTTGTTTTTATGATTGATATGTAATTGTTACAGATTGTGTATTTTTTTAAAAACATTTTACAATATGTTTATGTCACTATATCATTTAAACCTTGGGAAATACTACGGTAGCTCAGTTGGTAGAGTGTCCGCTTTGTATGCGAAGGTCGAGGGTTCGAACCCCGGCCGGGTATGAGCAAAACATGAAAATTCGTAGTGGTTGTTTCGCAAAGCACTTGGCATTTTCATACGCACAAATTGATTTTACATACCCATTATATAAATAATGATAATAACTCAAAATATCACATAACATTCTATATAGTCAAATTAGAAACAAACGCGCCATAGAAACCTAGTGTGAAAATGTAACACTTTTTGTAAGCATCAGCGTCTCGATTTATAAAACGTCGAAGTAACATTAGGAAAACGGTGTTACTTTATTAAATGCAGTCAATTGTTACGAAAGACATATTGTAAAGCCATGTTGAATGTCAGATGTTATTTAAGCATAGAAACAGTTACACGTATATATCGACTTCCATAATAACATATATTATGACAGATAGTCGATTTTTTTGTAACCTTTTAAAAGCAGACATTTTCTCATGAATTTTTCATGAGCTGTTTATGCGATCTTCAAAAAGTGAAACACTCCACAAGACCTACCACCAACAAATCAAAAGATTTACTTGACAGTTGTTACAAATTACAAATTCCTGTAGTGCTTAGAATATATGAAATTCTATTATATAACACATCTCAATATAAATTGTCAGTTGATGTTATTGTTATGTATCATACGACGTTCGTTTCGGAATTATTCTTCAAGTGCTTGAATTAAACAAGTTCCTATGATTTTTTTTATTTGGTTACAATTTATCTGTCCTAAAAACTGTCTAAAAAGGCATAATACATCATTTTAACAAGAGTGAAAGTTATGAACCAATAAGATTCCAAGATCCTAAGGCAATAGTTTAAATAGTGTACACAAAAAGGAAACTTTGTAGGCAACGTTTCCTATAAATTAATTTTTCGGACACCAAAAGTGGTTTTAAAAAAACACTAGATTACCATGTTTAATATTAACATATATTCACACCCTTTAAAACGTCATTTATAATTTTCTAAAATTATTTTTCGGTGAAAAATCAAAAGAAAAAAACCAAATCAACTACCTAACTTTAAAATCCTAACATGAAAGATTTGGAAGAGTGTGTATTACCGATTTGCTTAGAATGTATAAAACATAAGGAACATTGGAAATATGAGTGATGTTCGATGATAGATTGTATTGTATTGTTGCACCTTTTGTATTATAAATTATATGACTTCAAAGAAGAACCAGCTTCAGCAATTAATACTACTTATCTCCGTCGACGTAATCTTGAAGAAACGAAAACGTGATCACTGATGACAGTGTAAAGAGAGGTAGCGAAGTTGCTATTGTAAATGTAGAAAGTGCATATATATATATATATATATATATATATATATATATATATATATATATATATATATATATATATATATCTGTGTGTGTGTGTGTGTGTGTGTGTGTGTGTGTGTGTGTTTTATAATTTTGTTCTCTGTTGCTGTTTATGCGCTCTTTGGGGAAAAGGTCGATAGAGAAAGAAAGAGAAACGCACATTGATCATCAGGTTACCTTGGAATTCTATTATCAGTGCTTCGCTATATATGTATTACTTTTTAACAATCTAACATGTATTTTGCATTAATTTTAGCAAAGCTTCTATATATAAATATCATATACTAAGCGGATTATTGCATGTTTCATCATTTAAATCTAATGGCCATATCGTGTTTTCTAAATTCAAGATATCCGATTTAAACGCTATGTAACCAAGCTTCTAGGATTAGTTTAAAGTATGTATATGTATAATGATATACACTTCACTGTTGGTATTTATAAAATTCTGAGCAATCGATATCTATTTATAAACGTGCTAATGGAATTTTAATACCTGAAGGTATGAATGTTTTGTCAATTGTGAAGCAGATATACAAATATAATGCCATTTATCACCTTTAGTTTTGTTATATATAAAACTTCATCACACATAATCACATGACATGCTTAAAATTAAAGTATTTACTAAATTTACATGTAAAAGGTCCTCACTTTTCATTCCTGTTGTTTGTTGTCTTGTTTTGTTGATATATTATATATTTGATATATTTGTCTTAACATTTGATAAAATTCATTTTAATCAGACTTGTTTTGAATTCAGATAATTCGTATCATATCGCAAATGCTAAGGCGTCAATAATTCAATGTTAAGAGTGAAGAAGTTCAGCTTCTTATTGCATTTATTCTCCATTCTGATATCCTGACTTTCATCGATTGACAAGTGCAACGGGTTAGTCCGTGTTGTTCACTAGTAATGTATTGTAAAACCAGTATATACCTGCACGGGGTGAATGTCTCGTAGCCAACCAGAAACTAGTTTTGAATGAAGCGTTTAATATGTCATATACGCCAATCAGTATAGCAACGACGTTTGTTACAATTTGTTCAATTTTGACTGCGAAAAAACAGAACTTAAAAATTAATTAAATAATGCAATTTAGATAAAAACAGTATTAAAAATTCAATTTTTTGTTATGTTAAGATACTAGTAAAGACAAAAATTGCTTTGTTTTGATAATTTTCTAATCTAAGAAGAGGAGAAAGAGAAGAGAGGGGAAGAGAGAAAGCATATAGTTTGTTGCAGTAATCAAACTTCTGTTTCAGTATCGTTGATGAAAGCGAATTTTAGTCTTCGCCCCTTTAGTTTCAAGCTTAATAAGAAAAGTTCAAAGTTTCAAATACTTTTACATTTAAATCATTGTTTTGATACTGCAAAGATAAAATCAAACGTTTCTTGCTAAATCATTTTTTTAAAAATTTTTATCTGTAATTCATTTTAAGTTAATTGAATTTTCTCGAGTCCTCAAAAGTTTTACGTTTAAAAATGTTCACCATGCTTTTGAATGTCCTAGATAAAAGCCTTGGCATCAGCCGTACATGTCAATTTTCGATAAACATTTATGCTTTGACACTATAATATTAATCTGTTCCTATTTAATTCAATGCTATGTCAGAATCACAAACGGAATTCTAGCTATCTTGATAAAACTGATACAAAATTAGATAAACTTTCTGTTTTAGCTATTGTTTACCAACTGGGAATAATATTTTGGTCGTTTTACAAAAGCTCTACAAAAAAATTTTTATGGTTAGATATAAAGTGTTACAGGAGTGTAATTTAATTACGTTGTTGTGTTTGTGAATAGACTATTTCTCCCATGCGGTCCAGCTAATGTCTCAATTAAATTCTGTGTCTATTTCCTAACGCATGTGTTTAATTTACGAGTATTGTATCAAAACAGTTTTATATGGATTAAAAATCCTTTTGTGCATGATTAAGAAACTTTAGTACCAAAAAAATGAGTTCATCGATTGTAATGTTGTTGAACATAATTTCAACAAAACGTAAGGTATTTAAAATGGTCAAATTTATCCATCTCTAAAGATAAACAAAAGAGCAACTAATTGTTACGAGGTTGTTGATCGACTTTGAACCAAAAATAACGAAAAGACAACTCTTTAACGACAGAAAAATAACATTAGCCATATGGGCGAAACCAAGTGTTCGGGACTCTGCACGCGCTGGGAACAATAAGTCATGTACAATAGAGAGTCGTGACTAGTCTGCGTCATTTTCTAGAAATTTGTGGAACTGGCAACTTAAAAAATGACTTGAATTTCGTTTCTATGTCTCTGACAACATTTGCTGAATAAGGTTTAGTACAGGCTGATTAAAGAATCAATTACTTTGCATTGCCTGAAGAAATAGTCCGAATAGTGTTAACTAAGAGAGAAATCAAATATTTCTCACGTTGAAATGTATTTGTTTAATAACAATATTACTAATGGTGCTAAATTTGGACCAAGAAAATTAGTATCCGAGTGAAATTACCGTAATTGAAAGCTTTTCCTGAGAAAACAATTTTATTTTCCTAACACTTTTTTATATTAACTTCGATTCTTTAACGTAGTTTTAAATCTTTTTCTTCCATTTAAATTTGTTTGAAATCACTTTTTTTTTTTGCAAAACCATTATGAGAACAGTTGAAGCATTTTATTTTTAATTATAATTTGTATTTATTTTTAATTTCACATTGCAATATGTTATAGTTTGCATATGCTAAGATCCTTAATGAACACTGGCGGGTCTCAGATCAGGCACATTCCGCGGTGATGTATCACACGTCGCATCGTTTCTACAAACATGCAATATATTGGCATAAATATTTTTATCATAGGGTCTATTGTTTTATTCAATTTCAATTTTGAAGATATATAAATTTAGAAATAAATAATTTTTTTTTGAAAAAATTACGATTTGTTAAAGATTACCATCTTGAGTTGAGATATGTTTGTTTTATTGATCTACATGTAAGTGTTAATTAGTTCACTTCAATAATCTCCACGTGTTTCCTAATTAAATCAATATTTTTTAATTAAACAAAAATTTAATTATTTTTGCAACTAAGTGCAACTTGCGAAAATTGTGTTAGGTTATGGCTCCCAGAAAGGAAAATAACATTTTACAGTCTTGTTTTGTAAAAGTGTTTTGAATTTTATATTTGTGTTAAAACATCCAGAAACGAAAAATGAATGTTAAAAACAAGCAATTGGATCAAAGTTTACTGTTAAAATATCGGAACACGCTTAAATTTTCTTGAATGAAAAAACACTGTTCAGTTTTATGCTTATTCAAAGAAATTGAATAATGACAGAATCTATGTTGCACAAAAAATCTTCTTTATTTACATTATAATGCATTATCTTTTTCCGAGAACTAGAAACAAGCGATTTTTCCGAAACAGAATCTAACAACCAAGATTTAAAGACACAGTTACATAATTACTTGGTACAAATACAAAAAAATAAATAAATAAATAAATAAATAAATAAAATAACACTCAACGGTTTTTAAATGATCAATTTATTTATCTTTAAATATCAAATTTAAAAAATCATGATTGTAATTAAATCTCAGTTGGATTCGATCTTCCCTTAAAACAAATTAAACTGATTTTGTAGTAATTTGAATCTAAAGACACGCAATGTATTCCTAGAACGACCTGTTTGAATTTTACTAATCATTACTGACACTGAAATCGCAATTTTTACTGCTCATTGTGAAGATTGGAATTCTATAAGCAATTAGATGTTGCACTGTTTTCAAAATCAACTGGAGTACAATTTGCTCCGATTTAAATCAATACAAATGAATAAAAGAATCTCCATTTTCCTTTCTATTTGAAAGTGCGAGTTGCTAATATAGTGCTTTATTCGTAAAAAATAAGTCCAATTTATCAGCCGAAGTGCTCCTGAATATATATTTTTAGTTATCAAAAATAAAATATTACCAAAAGCTTCAATAAGCCATAATCCAACAGATGAACTTAATTTATATTATCCGTAATATCTTGTTCGTGTTTTAGACATAGGTGCATTGCTTTCATAGTTACCGACATGGTTAGTATCTATTCAAACTGGAGATAGAAGACAAAATTTTTTAAATATAGGCAATTGTATTGCTCTTGCTAATTAATATTTAAAAAATTGTTGTTTCGATAAAAAATTGTCAGCAAAATTTTCTATGGTCATTGGGGTGCAATTTAAAGATACCGCCATCGAAATATTTTTTCGGTATCTACTGAATTAACAACTAAGTGAACTAGAGCAATGTGAAATTAATTGTCTTGCTAAAGGTCATATGATACAGCCTGTGCTCTAGCCCACAGATACAACCGGGACCTAGCCACAGTTACAGCCGGGGATCTACCCAACAGATACAACCGGCGCTCTAGCCTACAGGTATAGCCGATGATCTAGCCAACAGTTACAACAGGGGCTCTAGCCCACATATACACCCGGGGCTCTAGCCTACAGATACAGCCGGACCACTAGCCCAAAGAAACAGCCGGGGCTCTAGCCAACAAATACACCCGGGGCTATAGCCTACAGATACAGCCGGAGCTCTAACTCACAACTACAGCAGGGGCTCTAGCCTACAGATACAACCGGGACTCTAGCCCACAAACCTTAATTCACAAGTCCAAAACCTTAAGCGAATGTCTTTGTAAATTACTGCTTAATATATCAATATCCAGATACTTAAAAAAAATATAATAAATTTTATCATAATTATAACACATTGAGTCAACAATCAAACATCATTACGTAACTGATTGTAACCGACACAGGAAATTAAATGCTGATGTATTTCAAGACGATCAATTTATTTCACTCTCTTTAGACATAAAATCAAGACTTTATTGTAATCACACGCTCGAGGACTTGCACTTCCCTAAAAATAATCAATTCTAAAAAATAATTAATTGGAATAAAAGCACTTTCAAATATTTAAGTTACGTTTTGTTGGTATTGAAAATTTGTCTTTATCAATATTAACATTTACATCTCAAACCAGTGTTTAAAATACAATTGAAGATGCAAGGTTCTAAAATAATGTTAGCAGAGTTTGACTAAAAACATTATCATCTCCTATTTGATTGAATATGTTCATAAAGTAAGTCATAAAGAATGTTTCAATATTTTAACCAGAAATTACTACACGTCTCTACCTCTTTTTGTGTAAGTGGTATTAATAACGATAGAAAAAATGTAAAATTTTTAGGTCTAAAAAAGGAAAGAAAAATCGTTTTTCAATTCTTTATTTATAAAACTTTTCGTTTGTTTATTATATATCTATTTAGAAAAAAAGACGATATATTTACAAAGGGATAACTTATTTTTAATTAACACTGTAAAATATTAAGACAAACCGAGATAATTAAATGTGCACATATAGCACATTTAAATTTAACTGGTATGTGTGTTATATATTAATTACCATTGATCCTGCATTTTATTATTACGATCTTCAAGCTTGACCTAATCCAAAATGAAAATTTGTTGCGAAAACACGTATTTGAATAGCCAACATAATAAAGAACATAAAACGACAAACTGATGTAAATAAAACAAACAAACAAACAAAAACAAAACAAAATGTATATTGAAATGCCATAAGCAGTAAAATCTAACTTGCGGTGTTTAAGAACAATTAGCAAATACTAAAACTGTTCCAATTTTTTAATGTTAGAGCATGTTGTTCAAAATTCGTAAGAATATCTGTTGTCAGTGAAAGTAAAACGAACATCATGTTTAACAATATGTGAAAGCAGCAGCATTTCTTTTTAAATTAAACATTAAAAAAACGTAATATTAAAGACGTGTTTTACCAGAATCTTTGCATTTTACGGTTTTCTGTAATTACAGAATTCTTGTATCGTGTTTATGTTAATCATATGTTGTTTAATTGAACAATCTATCAAGATTAGGTTTTTTATTACTCTTTGTCCTTGAATTGTCAAAACTGATCCATTTTAGATTAATGCAACGATCTCAAATTAAAACAGAAATCTAAACCAATTCGAAAATATCACACGTAATTAAAATATTATACACAGTTATGTAACTGCACTTTAATTCAAAAAGGAAATTAAACACTCTTGTATTTTAAGAATGTCAATTTATTTGACTAGTTTTAGAAGGCAAATTAAATGTGTTTATAATTAAAACCCTTGAGAGTTTACTGTCGACCTCAAACAAATAATTTGTCAAAATTGGATGAAATCAAATGGAAACCGGAATCTCAAGTACTGTTACATTGTTATAATACGCACTATTTGTGCATGTAAAATTTTCATACTTCTTCCAAAAAATAATTATGAGTTCAATATGCTTCATTTAATAGGACTCAAGATATATTTATTAAGGAACAATAAATCTAATGAAACAAAAATTACCAATTATCATTAAAAAAAATATAAAGACTCAGTAGAGAGAATTTATGTAACTGACAAAGGAAATGAAATGCTGATGTATTTCAAGATGATCAATTTATTTGACTGTCTTTAGATATAAAATCAAGTTTTGATTGGAGTAAAAACCCAAGAGGTTTTTATTTCCTTTGAAATGAATAACTTGTCTTAATTTAATCCAATCAAATTAGAATTTAAATCCATAGTGCTGTCACACGTTTTAAGTGTGTTTCCTTGATATAGAAACGGTCCCTCTCGTGGCTAATATCAACATCTCTATTTTAATGGTTTAATGTCAAAAAATAGAATTCAATTTCCAATTATGTTAAAAATATTCAGATCAAATTATCTACAATAAGAATGGAAATTACGATCGAGATTTGAAAATAAATAATGAATGAATCAATTTAAAGTAGCAATTGGATTTTACTTAATAAGGGTAAATGTTCCAACGGCTTTATGGAAAAGAAACGTATTCTAAAAATTTATGTATAAAAAATTAAGTAATTTAAGTTTCGGTATAAGCTAAACTTTTTTCTGTAAAATGACAGAACAAAATCAGTAAACCGGAATGAAGCTCTACTTTGGACTGACTTATAGTGGTAGACATGTATTCCAAATTTGAGTTCAACATAGGCATTAACAAAAAAATTACGACAATTAATATTTTAAAGAAATTTTCTGAGTCTAAGTCGTCCCATAATTTCGCAAAAAATCAGTGAAGCGGAACCAAACGGAATCTGAATCTTCATCTGTTACTCAAGATGTATCACCAAATTATTACTTAAGTACAACTTCGTTGCAATTTTGCTAATACATGTTTCCTACATGTCATTTGTGGGCAACCTAATATTTCAAATTTTATAGAATATCTTGAACTTATGACAATGACATTTCTAAAATGATAATGCATTTATCAGAAGATCTTGGTTATATTAGGTACAATTGCATTTCTCAGAGGGTCTTGGTTAATCGGGGTACAATTATGAATTGATAATGTTTTTTAAATTAAAACTGGCAAGCGTATAAAAATATCAACATTATAACCAATCTATAATTTAAATCTTAAACGATCAGCTACAAAACTGATGCTAAAATAATATAAGTAGATTTATTTTTAACAATCGTTGTTTTTTACTTTCCTATTAATTTTCAGCCTTAATGAGGCACCAATGTTCATCATTACAATTGACATGATGGTACATTAGATATATATAACACGCGCACTTGTCATGGATTTTTTGAAATATAATTATGAGTAACACTGCTTGTAAAACTAGAATGATTTTTAAAAACCAATTAAGAAACTTTATGTTTTTTTATTCAGATCCTAATTTTAATTACTGTTCTGTACTAGATGATGTGTTAACGTGCATGTCAGTCAATCACTGGTTGAAGAGGAATACAATGTAATTTAACGAGAAACGTCAGCAGGAATTTTATTACATGACTGGTAATTAGCGTTCATGTAGGTTACAGTGCAATATTGCATACCCGGTTCCGGTATAAAAATATTTTAAAAAAAATACGCATTCGAAGCAGTCAAGGTCGAGCATACATTGGTCAAGGTCGAGTATGTAACGGTCAAGATTAGGGGTATATTGGTAAAGGTCGAGTATGGAACGGTCAATGTTGAGTATATAACAAATAATTTGCGATCTAGATGTTTCAAAATCTTCAAAAAACTACTTTTGACGAATTGCTAATATTTTGTGGGGTTTTAATATTTTTACCGTATCACATTGTTTTACCATATCACTTTTTTGAATTTTGGTTGCACATGAAAGTTAAATAAAAATAAACACATTTGTGAATACACAATTAAGAAACTTTTGCATGCACGACATATGTAGTCTTTTTATCTTTCAGGTTATTAATGGATTGTTAAACGTTCATTTGCGTGCAAATAAAATTTACTTTGTATTTTACTGAACAGAACCGCATGGTTAAACATGCAACATGTATCTTTAAAATGTATACATTCTTTAAAGGGACAGATAAATGTCTGACATAAGTATGCTATTAGGTAGAAATTGAAAACGGTCTTTTTAATTTTAATTTTTTTTTAAATTTGTCTTTATCAATACTTACGTTAAACATCTCAAACCCATGTTAAATATAAAATTGAAGATTAAATAAAAGGTTCTAAAAAGTTTAGCAGAGTTTGGCTAAAAACCATTATCACCTCCTATTT
This sequence comes from Tegillarca granosa, assembly GCA_029721355.1. Classification (NCBI taxonomy): domain Eukaryota; kingdom Metazoa; phylum Mollusca; class Bivalvia; order Arcoida; family Arcidae; genus Tegillarca; species Tegillarca granosa. Next base: position 16,614,192 of record CM056600.1, on the reverse strand, counting down.
GATTAAATAAGTTAATCAAGTAAGTCATGAAGAATATTTTAACCACAAGTTACTACACGTCCGCTACCAATTTCAGTATCAGCGGTATTATTAATGATAGACAAAAGTAAAATTTAAAGGTTTGAAAAATGGAAAGAAAAACTGTTCTTCCAACTCGACTATTCCAAAATGGAGCCATTTATAAGCTGAAACATGTAATTTAAAAAACCTCACATTAAAAAGGAACATTAAACGTCAAACTAATATTAATTAAACAATATTAACAAATTACATGTACATGTCCGTCCAAAATGTTTTGCTCCCCCCCCCCAACTTAAACAATAAAAATTAAATTTTTACCAACATATTTCATTTTAATATAAAAGCAATGACTTAAATCATTACACCACCTTCACAATACATCAGTATGCCTCCCCTTGATTTATACAAATCAGCGACTTTCTATAAAGACTCCAAAGGAAAGTTCTATCAATACCGTACAATTCCAAACTAACGGACTGCCAAAGTTCGTAAGTAGATGTTGGTGCATCTCGGGATACCCTTTTACCATTGTAGTCCCAAACGTTTTCAATCGAAGACAAATCTGTAGAACTCGGATGTCAATTAAGAACTTTAACTCTTTTATTTTTCAAGAACGTCAGGGTTGTCCAAGACGAATAGCAAGAGGTGTTGACCTGCTGGAAATGTATTCGTGATAAGGAATTACTAAACATTTACAAATAACGTCTACCTCATTTGTCATAGTCGACTGGTATAGATCGCTATTTAAAGTTCCAGTCACTGTTTAAGATACCTGAACCATATAGCGGGATAATGCGCCAATACGTGGACTTGGCAGGGTGCTTTACTGTCGTTTCAATTGTTGGGATGTACTGTTTAGACAGATAACGCCAGTCTCTGGATTTTTTTCGACTACTGGTGGCTTTGAAAATAGATTTGTTTGTAAACAAAAATTTTCTCCAAAAATACTAGTAATTGATTTTGGTTTTAACTTTTATTCCCTCGACCAAGTGAAACGTTTCTGCTTTAATTTTTGCGTGTGTGTGTGTGTGTGTGTGTGTGTGTGTGTGTGTGTAAGCAATTGTTTCTCTCTGGAACATAACTATCTAAACCTTGCTTCTTGAGACTTTTTCGGATTGTCTCTCTAGAAAATGTATTAAAACCAAAAGTTTACTTAAAACTTATCTTTTTCTTGTTTCTTTGGCCTAATGGTCTTTTTTCTTTGGATTTCTTTTTAGTACTTTCCTCGTTTCGGTTGACTCAACAGCCGTACACCACAGACATATTTAGGTTCTCCCAGTTTTTATATTCACCAGTGTTTTGTAAATTTTGTTTATTTTTTATGTTTTTAAACATAATCATTCAGCAATATACAAGAAGATATTCGAATATTTCTTCGAATTTAGGGCAAAATAGCCTTTTTCAATTAATAGTTAATAACAATAATAATTTTAAGATTAAGCATGACAAAGCTAAAAGCAGAAATTACACTGAGTATTTGCATTTTATGGGGCGCAAAACTTTCTGGTCGGACCTGTATATTAACACCGCTAAAAAGCACAAGAAGTTGATGGCATGCTATAAACAATCTAACTTGAGGGGTTTGAGAACAATTTTCAGATATAATAATACTCCAAATTCTGGTGTTAAAGCATTTTGTTCTCCATTCGTAAAAACAAAGAATATCTTCTATCAGAGGTTAAACGAACATCATGTTAAACAATATGTGAAAGCAGCGACATGTCTATTTTGATTAAAAAAATCTTTAAAAAAAAACTTAATATTTCGGGTTTTTTTTTGTACCAGGATTTTTGCATTTTATGGTTTTCTGTTATTACAGGATTCTTGTTTAGTGTTGCTATTGGTCATATGCTGTTCAATATAACTATCTATCAATATTAGGCTTTTTATACCTTTTTTATCCTTGATTTGCAAAATTGATTTATTTTAGATTAATGCATCAGTCTGAAATTAAAAAAACCAATTCGAAAATATCAAACATAATTAAAATATTACGCACAAGTATGTAACTGCATTTTAACTTACAAATTAAATTAAACACTGTTGTATTTTAACAATGTCAATTTATTTGACTAGTGTTAGAAGGCAAATTAAATGTGTTTATAATTAAAACCCTTGAGAGTTTACTGTCGCTGCCAAAACAAATAATTGTCAAAATTGGATAAAATCGTATGGAAACCGGAATCCCAAGTACTGTTACATAGTTATAATATGCACTATTTGTGCATATAAAATTTTTCATACATCTTGCCAAAAAAAAAAAAAAAATAAATAAATAAATAAATAATAATAATAATAATAATATAAATTACGAGTTCAATTTGATTCATTTAACAGGACTCACGATATATTTATTAAGGAACAATAAATCTAATGAAACAAAAATTACCAATTATTTGAAAAATCATACAGACTCAATAAAGAGAAAATATGTAACTGATAAAGGAAATGAAATGTTGATTTAGCTTCAGATGATCAATTTATTTGACTGTCTTTAGATATAAAATCAAGTTTTGATTGGAGTAAAAACCCTAGAGGTTTTTATTTCCTTAAAAATGAATAACTTGTCTTAATTTAATCCAATCAAATTAGAATTTAAATCCGTAGTGCTGTCACACGTTTTAAGTGTGTTTCCTTGATATAGAAACAGTCCCTCTCGTGGCTAATATCAACATCTCTATTTAAATGGTTTAATGTAAAAAAATAGAAATTCAATTATCGATTATATTAAAAGAAATGAGATTGATAAATGTAAATGCTGTATCGGCTAAATGAAAAAAGTATTCCTAAAATTCTGTATAAAATATTACTTAAGTAATTAAAGTTTCGCTAAAAGCTATATTTATTTCTGTAAAATAAAACGACAAAATCACTGAACCGGAATAAAGCTCCGAACTGAGACTGAAGCTTATTGTGGTAGACTTTTATACCGTATTTGAGTTTAACATCTAGAGCATTTGAAAAAAAGGTGCTGAAAACTGATACTTTAAAGAAATTTTCTAAGTCCCATAATTTCACTAAAAATCAGTGAACCGGAATCAAACTGAAACTTGATCTGTAACTCCGGAATTTGAATTCAATATCTTATTGGGGAAACTAATCTTTTTAAAGAAATTACCAAGTGAACCGGAATGAAACTCAAGCTTGGTCTGTAACTCATGATGTTACACTCACATTCAATATCTACAAGCGTTTAAAAAGTCGAAAAAACTAAAAGTGCTGTCCGCACATCCACCCGCCCGTATCACGAAATTAATAGCCGAGTACCACTTCGTTGCAACGCTGCTAATAACTTGTTTCCTATCTGTTACTCTGTGGGCACATAAGTATTTCAATATTTAACAGATGATCTTGAACTTGATGCAATGGCATTTCTTAAATAATATTGTTCAACTAGGTACAATTACATTTCTCAGAAGATCTTCGTAATACTTTGTACAATTACTTTTTAGAGGACCTTGGTTACACTCGGTAACTATCAACCTTATGACCAATCTCTAATTAACGACTTCAACGTTAAGCTAAATAACTGATACTTAAATTATACATGTATTGTCGAACTATTTTTAACATTTTTTACTTACTTTTTAATTTGCAGCCTTAATGAGGCACCAATGTTCATCATAGCAGTTAACATGATAGTACATTATATATATATATATATATAATAAAAATATATATATATATATATATATATATATATATATATATATATATATATATATATATATATACTACTTGTAAAATTAGACTGAGTTTTAAAACCAATTAAGAAAACTCGTGTTTTTTTTTTATAAGATCCTAGTTTTTAATCATTGTTCTGTACTAGATGATGTCATTCAATCAATTGGTTGAAGAGGAATACAATGTAATTTAACGAGAAACCTCAGCAGGAATTACATAACTGGTAAGAAGCAAACATGTAGGTTACAGTGAAATATTGCAAACCGAGTTCCGGTATAAAGAATTTAATAACCAACGCATCGGGAACAGTCAAGTATATATTAGTTAAGGTCGAGTATATAACGGTCAAGTTCGAATATATAATGGTCAAGGTCGAGTACATAATCTTGAACGAATTGCTTCGAATTGAAGGAATCGTTAATGTTTTGTGTTTTTAATAATTTTTACCAAATCATTGTTTTTTAGTTTGGTTCCACATGAAAGAAAAAGAAATACATTTGTGAATACACAATTAAAACTTTTGCATGCATTACATATGTAGTCCTTATATCTTTTGAGTTATTAATGGATTGTTAAACGTTCATTTGCGTGCAGCTAAAATTTACTTTGTATTTAACGGAACATAACGGTATGGTTAAACATGCAACATATATTTTTAAAATTTATACATTCTTGAAAGAGACAGATATATGTCTGACATAAGTATGCTATTAGGTTAACATTAACATTGTCCATTTTGCCAATAACTTCTTGTCAAATTTCAGCTTTTGAAAATTTAAATAAAGTAAAAATGTAATGATGATCAAACGAGGTGTCATAGTTGATAATTTGATGTATAGATAACCTATATCGGTAGATATGTCCTAAATTTTGAATCAGAATTGAATTTTAAATCCTTTGAACTAGTAACAATCAGTTATATTATTTACAGTGTAAAGATTCCACGACATATCTCGCCTTAATTACCTCTGATAATATATACAACTGTTTTCACTTAAACATGAAAGATAACTACACGGGTATAAATTATGACAACTGTTAAAAGTGTGCGATTTTTCTTTGTTGTCTTAATGAAATCTGTGCTGAAAAAGGATTTGACGTATATGTTTAAACAACTAACTCACTTTGAAAAAAATGATTGTGCTATTGACTTCGAAATGTGATACAAAAAACAGAAGTTGTTTTGTACAAACGTGCCAAACAATCACGCACAATCGGCGGTTCAATTTGGAAGAAAAACAAACGGTCTATGTAGATTCAAAACAAATTAAGAGAATTGGAATAATAAATCAGATGGTACCTATTACAAGTTGGGAATTGTATAATCGCATATCTCTCTCTCTCTCTCTCTCTCTCTCTCTCTCTCTCTCTCTCTCTCTCTCTCTCTCTCTTGATATATTTAGATCCTGGTACTTATTCATTAATTTTTAAAATACCTTTGGCTATTTAAATAATGGCCTGTTGTCAGTAAATACAGGTATATCTTCTTATTGTCAGATAGCAATATTAAATACCAGTATACATGTATTTTTCTAAGTTTTAAGTTTGGTCACAAAAAAGCATTTCTCTTGTAGAAAAAAACCTAATTCTCTATAATAAAAGCTACAATATTGAAATATTTACGATTGTAAATTAAACATAATCGTAATTGCTATTCTAATAGGTTACAAGGTATAATGCTTGAACGAAATTAAAACTTTATACACATAGCTCATCTTGCGTCGAGAGTTAATTTCACATGTTTATCAATCTTGTTTGTTGTTCATTTCGTGTGTTTGTTTAAAGGCACTTTGTAGGTATATGGTATTCAGCTTCCGTATTCTTGATATATATATATAATATATATATATATATATGTAATTAGATAGAGAGACGTCATATCTGTCAGACAAAGGTAAAAAAGTCAAACGATACAATCGATACTCTACAAGATAAGCTCCGTTCATATACCATTAATCAGATATCATGAGAGACGTAATGTATTTTATGAACATATTGACGATTGTTTCATTTAATTAAACTGCTCGTGGCACTTCACTATCTCATGTATCTATTGGGAATGAAGCTATTCATCAAAGTAACCCGTATTTTGTCTAAGGGTTGATCGCGGAAAATAGGATTATTCATCGCAATAAATTTATATATTAACTTGAAGGTGATCTGACGTGACAAAGGAAGAAAAGAAAGCTTTTAGATGATAAAGATCACAGGGAGAATCCATTATTCGATTATCTCATTTGTCTGAACATAATTGAGTTAATATGGATGTTTTATGGTATAGAGATACACTGACCATGGTAACAGATGGTCAACTTAAAATTCTGATTCTGAAGTTCTATAATTGTAAATTATTGTCCTTATGGCTTTATTTTACAACATTTTGCATATTTTTAAAGTATCGTAAGTGGCAAAATTGCTCACTGGTGTTAACGTTACATACATAGAAACTACTAAGTTTCGACCAGTCATGTCAATAGTCCTATAACTCAAGAAGTTTTGAAAATTGTTTGATGCATCTGAACCTCGTCTTAAGACATTTCTTAGTTATCTAGCTAGGTTTCCCGTACCTAAATACAACTGTTACATCTGTGGGAAACTTTTTTAAATCTGAAAAAAAAATAAATAAAAAAATTTAAAAAAAAAACTAAATACAAATATTAAAACTTGAAGTAAACTTTAAAATCTTGAATTATCTTGAAAAATAACAAAATTATTTCATTTATTAAAACCGAAATCGTGTTGTTTCGTAGTTTTGGTTGTATTGGCTGTTTACAAGTGGTGTACGATTGTTTTTCTTCTATCTTGCTTCCTTTTGTTATAAATTTGCAATAAATGTGTTATTTATTATCAGAAGGATTCTTCATATACAAGCTATTGATATTTCATTGATGATTGTTAAAATTGATCGTGATTCATCACCAATGATTCATAATATTATTGTATATACTACTGTAGTATCAATACATAACTGTTTGCGAATAATATTGTTTACGTGAAATATTGTGAATAAATTAGGATTTACAAACACTCGGATGAATATATAGGTGGATTTAACGAGCAGGGAGCTCGCTTAAATAGCTTGTATGTATGAATCGATACGTCCTAGATAATATGACTAATCTTTTACAAGTAATTACATGGGACACAGGTTTTTCTGATTTGACGAACAACAGCAACTGTCAATACGAACGCAAAAGCTTTGCGAGCTATCTGAATTACACGTGTTAGCGCGTTATGGTTGCTTTACCTTGCAAAGTGTTTGCTTTCATATTGACAATGAACATCACTTTAATTGCCAGTATGAAAGCTTTGCATGCAAACTTAAAAACGCGTACCACGCGTTATGATTGCTATCCTTGCAACGTCTATTATTATTATTATTATATACCTTACATGTCATAAATACATTATGTAAATGAAACATCTAGAAAATACCATCAATGTATCTGAAAACAGTTTTAGTTTTCAAACCAAAAGCCCCTGTGGTTACCCCACACCAAAAATAGTGTTGATTACCAACGTGTGTGTAAGCCGTCTAATCGGTCCACTCGTGTGGTGCCATTTCAATAATGAAAGTTGGAAGTATAAAAACTAAACTGACATAAGTTATTTTGAGCATTTTAACAATTAAACCGTTCTTGTAAAATCTCGTAAATGCGATTCTTAGCCTTGACTCAAATGTAAACATATGTGACGAGGTACCTATGATATTGTAGTTCCGGATTGTGTATTGAATTTTATATAGATTCAATCACGGTGTCACGTGGCATTTGTGGTTGTGATTTATGGTCTATAAAGCTTCAAGCTGTGAGAAATGGGAACTTCAAACGACAAATGAAATATAAGCAAATATACAAAAAATGTTTGAATTTTATTTCTAAGACAATGCTATTCTAGTTTGTTTATTATGTTATCAGCAAAATCAGAAGCATTTATTCAATCAACGGAATTCTAAAGTAATTAAAGTATATGCAACTCAGACCGTGTTCCTTTAAGATTTTTATCATTAATGTGCTATCAAGACCCGCGTATTATTATTCTCACGCGTGATTTCCGGTTCTAAATAAAATGAGGAACGACATGACAACACCATGTATCAATGATGGACCGCCTTAAAGTTTTAAACATATTTGGGCCAATCTCGTGTAATTTTCTTAGCATTTATCGGAATGTGGAATGTTATAAAACACGTCCCTTTAAACATGTATATGCATCTTGATGTATTATAAGTTGTACATATGAAATAAAGCTACAGAAAATTTTCCAATACACGATTTGCAATTTGTACATTCCGTAAGCGGCAGTCTAAATAAACAGAACATACATTAGGGGCATGGTTTACAACACAGAGGATTTGATCTTGTGGCATCATTGAAAGAGTGACCGTAATGTTTGTTTAAAAGTACATTTGTTAGCAGTTTAAACCGGATAGATTATCGCTTCAATTAGCCTTAAACGGTTTTTCGAGGGAAAAACTTAGTCTGAATTTCTGTAGCAACATATATGCCAGTTTGTTAGAAAATGGTTTGGATGAACCCATTTTAATATAAATTATTATAGCAGCCATTTTCCAGAAATAGATAATTTAATAATTTTTTATTTCTTACAAATATATATTTAAATCGCAACTGTTGAAGAGTCCGAAAACTTAAAGTCTCTGTCAATAATTTGTCCGATCTTATCCAGAACATTTCCATAACGATGTATTGTAAGTAAACCATGAGCGTAAAAATCAGTATTCGTAGATAATTAGACGGAGATAACGGATAATGTATCACAATTTGTGGCAATATGAACAGGGGTAATGTTTTATTAAGGAAAATAATCTGCTTAAATCTAATATATTTTTTCTGCTTTGATCCAATTAATCAGATGTTCTTGTCTGTGCCTGAAGTGTCAGACAGTTTATACGCGTCTGTTCTATATATATATATATATATATATATATATATATATATATATATATATATATATATATATATATATATATATATATATATATATATATATATATATATCTTGCCACTGATCAACAATCTAGAATCATAAAAATGTTGCTGTCTTGTTGCCCTTACTTACCTGACTGGGCCTATTTCTGATATCTAATGAAACATACTGGTATTAACACTGTTTTACCTGGTATTAGATTGTCAATGCAGAGGTATCTTACAGTAATCTACTTTAAAATCATATAGATTTAATAACTTGTAATTTTCTCCAGACTTGCTGAACTGTAAACAGTTTATATTAATGATTATAGATTTTATGAGTCTGGGTGCTTTAGTGAATTTAATTTATCTTTTGCAAAGCGATGCTTACTGTAAGAGCCGCGTTATTATAACGAGAAAAAGATAGTCTGGTGGAATCTTTATGGAAGTAGATTTTGTTTTCTAAAGCAATTAAGGAGAATTTATAGCAATGATCGAGCATGTTAATCTATAACAGGGTGTGGTTGTCACAATATCTAACTGCACATATTTTCTTATTTATTTCAGAAATTTCTGTTCTAAAACTACTAAAATTACGGACTCCAATTTGTCACCTGTATTTCTATACGACAGATATTTTAACATGTATGTTATTTGTATATGTACTTTTATGAGAACAAGGTTTAGATTAGAACTTTCCGAACTATACGCCAGAATAATAATTATCATAATTATCAACAATTATGATTATGAATCGTATGCGTTACCGAACTAACTTTTGGATGCAGCACGTGAAACAGACAATTAACTATCTTTAAAACATAAGTACATGTAGATATGGTCATTACCCGTAGTAAATAATTGTGATGGTGTACGATTCTACATCAGCGCCTCATTTAATCTCATCGATTGTCAGTTTTAAAATTACCATGAAAACCTTATCCCCATTTCTAAATCTGCCTTTGGAATTGTTCTTAAAAGTACATGTTATTCAAATTAGCTCAAAACTTCTAAATAAACTTTCTAAATAAAGATTTATGAGGAAGATCTGTGAACAGTTATTAGAAACAAAGACAAAAATAAGATTTACGGGACAGTTATGCGTGAATTAAAGTGTTCTAGCAGTCACAATTACGATACATCGGTAAATTAAAAGTTCTCGGTGTCTGTGAACTTAAAGATAAATATTTTATTTCTGTCATTGCCAATGAACACTAAAATAATGACCATTGTGTCAAAATTTTATTAGAAGCGCAATATGCAATTTATAACAACAATAAATAAGATATTTTTGAGTTTTATTACATGTAGAGTAATTGTATTGTATTCCTGCATGTATTATTTTAATTATTATTAACAAAGTAAGGACGCGTTACAACCTCGACCATAAAATATAATGCACTATAGTTATCTGGTTTTATTTCTTTTTGTACTTAAGTTTTGTAAGATTTTAAAAATAAATCGTGCATCTTCTATTTTGATTTCTAAACCGAAAAAAAGTAAAAATAAAATAATAATAAATAAATAAATAAATAAATAAATAAATAAATAAATAAATAAATAAATGATCAAATAAAAAAAATAAATAGAAAAATAAATAAATAAATAAAAGATAAAAAAAATCGCTCTTATTTATATGTAATATGAAACAAAAAAATCAGCATTAGTGGCCCTAGAAAGTAAATGATTATGTAAAGACAAAATGATTTTTTCCGAGGCATTTTAGTAACAGCATTTATTATTTTTCAATACATTAGGAACTCTGAATAACTTTTTCTTATGGAATCTAAAACAATTTTGTTTGTTATCTATAAAGTAATAAGGTATAATATTTTACTCAATATTTTAGACTAGCATTTGTTACATTAAACACGAGGAAGACAAAATTCACTGAGGTTAATTTTACGTATTTGTTCTAATATTTCGTCGTGTCATAGTAAAATCTGTGCCGACTGATTAAATTTTAAGATTAAAGAAACAGACACGAGTACAGTGATATGGTTGTTTTAAAATTATTTCCCATAGGTACATTGTCTTGAGGTAGTCAGTTTTTTTAGATGATAAAGGAAATCGAAGTTACGACAAAACTAACAAATTTTCTATGCCTATGTGGGATTCAAGCCTGGAAAATGACAGTAAACCAAACGCTTTTGACCACTCCGCTAGTAAGGTTTAAGTGTATAAATATGTGTTATAGCAAATTCATTTACAGAATATGCATGCGAAGTAATTCACAATATGTTAAACGGAGGTTTTGTGTGTCAATCAATTATCTGCAATAAACATATGATAACCGCTCACAAAAATACAATGCATACATGCATTATAAAATTGTGTAAAGTGACTAAAAGTTAATTGTCTTAATTAAAACCATTCAGAACAGGAACAAAAAAACCACGTTAAAAACATGAACAAAATGCACAAACAAATGACTTCTCCGTTTCACAAATATTTTTGTTTTATCCTTCTGTAACTCATTAAATGTTAAAAAAATCTTTTCGAACTTGGTTAAATATATTTTTCCTTCTGTTTCTTTAATTTTTGAATGAGATATGTATTTTAGTAGAAGAAACTATTGAAGGATTTTCTACTACACGCGTGATCAGCTACCCCTCCCCATACGACAGGAACTAATTCTGTTACATCGCGTTCACCGTAAAAAAGTTTACTTTGTGTAAGGAGTATTTAATTCATTAAAAAAACATTGAATCGTTTATGACACATATAAAATAGAAGCATATCGACGTTCCCCGTTAGACGCAAAATGTACTCCTCAATTATGCAAATGGTATAAGCTAATGACCCCACTATTTTATATTGTAATCACAAGGATTCTGTTCCTCAGGAACTCATTCATATAAATACCAAACTATAGGTTTCAGTTTAGATTCAGTAAAGTATGATTTTTTCAGTCCTCCAAACAAAGAATCTAACAACTTTTATTTCATGGCTATATGGTAAAAGTGCCATTAATAAAAGACTGTGTTCTTTACGATATACGTGTTTGAAAAAATGTCATGGCAAATCCTGCAAATGAATATCTAAACTTACCAAACGTATCGCCTCTGTGTCTACGGTTGTAGCAATTTAGCACGTCCCTTGACACGACGGAATCTTGCAAAACTAGGATTGATTCGATGATAGTTGTTTAAATTTACACATCGTATCTACTCTTTGTTAACGGTTGTAGCAATATAGCAATCCACCCGATACGACGGAATCGAGTAAAATTTTAGTTAAATCTATGATTGAATTTGTCCATCCGTCTCTTTAACTGACGAAATGTGAGCTTCTTGATCCACATATGGTAAAATCATTACCAAGTTTCAAATTTTACGCTTTTGTTTGATCAGGGTTTTTTTTTTCCAGAACATCAATGCCTTGTGCAATAATAGACAAGAGCCGCTTTTGCAAGGTTATGTAATCTTATTTCTGACACGTATTTCAGAGATTATAATTAAGTTAATTTAAACAAAGTGGTCAATTATAAAGTTGGATTTGAGTTCTTAAAGACAGGGCTTGAGTAAAATAGAAATAAAAAACTAATGATCGCGTTTCATACGATGTAGTTCGTTTCAGAAATTTGCCCGCAACCATGTTAAATAATTCAAAGCATCCATAGTTATTCATACAGAAAAACGTCATAAAAATGACACGGCAATCTATCATAACCCTTCTTAATTGACGTGTTTTTGAAAGCCAGGCAATTTTTGCTCAGAGTTCCATAAATTGGAACAATAAATAAATGAAATATTTTACACTCTAATTTGTGATTAGTTAAAAGCGTGAAAATGAATACGAAAATTTTCCTAGGTCAATGAGAGAGAGAGAGAGAGAGACAGAGAGAGAGTTAAAATTAAGAGTTAAAATTAAGTCATCTCATGCTGATTGTTGTCATTGATGATGATGATGATGATGATGATAATGATGATTTTTACTCCGTTATCTATTAAGTTCGCTGCTTTTGTTGTTTTCTGGGTCTGTTCTTATACCTTTCCGAAGTTATCTTCCTCTTTCATATATTTTGTTTTTGAAGTTTTGTCGCCTTTTATTTGTACAATCTCCATTCTTTTTATTTATGTTATGCGGCATTAGAAGTAATGTGGCCTATATTAAGCAAACATGTTTTGAGTGAATAAAATATTGTTTTAAGTACCATCAAATGAATTCCTAACAGTCTTTGATTATCTTTATTGCTTTCCAATAATTTTTACATTTGTCGCATATCAAAAGAAAAACAACTTCTTGGCCTCATTGCAGTAAAATATTTTAAAATATTCGATAGTCAGTAATTTATATAGAAAAAATATGTCATAGAGTTGACTAGGGCAATATATCATACGATTACTTAATTGGCTTTTTTCGAAAGCCAGACAATTTTTACTTTGAGTTCAATATCTTAAAAAAACATATGAATGAATTATATTCACACTTAGGTATAAGCGTGAAAACAATATAAACCGGGTTATCTTTTGTCAAATTACTAAGAAAACTTTCAAAATAATCAAAATTGAGATATTAACTAAACAATTAAATTTAGGAAAAGGTAGGTTGTAAATAATCTGATTTCATTGGATAAAAAAAAACCTAAAAACATATCATGATCTGGGCAGAAGTAGTTATTGAATTATGAAATATTGAATAAAGAATATAAGTATTTCATACATAATTGCTAAAAACAATTACTGCACACATTAAGTCTTAATAGGAAATGGGTATTTGTAGAAAGTACTAATGTACCATTTAAAATTTAATGAGTAAACAATGGGTTTCAATGTAAATGATGCTCCTTAAAAGCATTTTAGTAACAGATATCTTTGAATGATCACATAACTCTTTGTTTTATTTCAGCAATTAATTTTTTTTACGCTTATAAATCCTGACTGAAAAGAAAACAATAATCGTTAAAAATCTGGACCAAATATTATTACTAATAGAAAATTAACCTTCCAATTTAGAAATACCATTATTGGAATAAATAATTAGAATATATTATTTTATTTATTTTTGCAAACAAAATGAAATCCAATATACAATGTATACAAAAACATATATAATTCCATTATATATTATAATTATATAATATATATAATAATGATAAATTTTGTATCTACAATGTAATTGTAAAGGGTATACATTAAAAATATAAGTTTCGTCATTCTTTCGAAATAAGATTAATGGTATATATATGTGTGTGTGTGTGTGTGTGTGTGTGTGTGTGTGTGGGAGAGAGAGAGAGAGAGAGAGAGAGAGAGAGAGAGAGAGAGAGAGAGAGAGAGAGAGAGAGAGAATTATGCTCCTATATTAAAACAATGCATCTTGGTTCCAGCTAGAGGGTTTAAAATGTTTTGTATTCTATATTATTCTAATTTTTTTGTGTGAAATTATTTGAGAATAAAACTCCACAATTTACTTATTGGGATTAGTTTTATTTTAGTATTAGATTCACGCATATTCAATTATATATTTCAAAAAAAAAAAAAAAAAAAAAAAAAAAAAAAAAACTGGCATATTATATACATGCTTCAGGGTATTTTCTTTAAGCGTCCAAAAAGTACATGAAAAAATTACGTGTCTTTAAAAAGGCAACTCACAGAAAAAATTGTGATTGTTCATTCTGAAAAGAGTAGATGTTAGGTACATTTCATTTTATACAATAAAATAATCAGATTCCATTGGTAATAGAAAACTTATGACATTTTTAAAGGGTGTTGGTGTTAAAATTTAATTATATTTCATGTTTGAAAAATTTGGTTATAATATAATTTTAGAAATTTTTTTGACCACATTGAATGGGTCAAAATTGTGTACTTCTTGGCTCTTTGTGGTGGATTTATTATATCTAAGTTCATGCGTATTATACAACATTTTTATACATTTTGTATTTATCATTAATGATAAAAATTGACCATCAGACAAATATATCAAAATCGAGATTTTTTTTATAAAACACAAGTATTATTTGTCAATATATATATAGTAACCGTATTTCTTTATCTGTTGTAATGCATTCAAAATTTAGGTATATAAATGTAACACGTCTGAGTTAAAGCTGCATTAAGTTTTTCAATTTTCTGAATTTTTTTTTTTTTTTTTTTTTTTTTTTTTAAATAGATATCTTCTAACCACGATCCGTGACATTCATTTTCTAAAATTTCATTTCTTTTAGCTGTAAATAAACGGAATCCTCTGACCGGTTGGTCAGTGTTTTACGATGGAGCTTGGAGCATGCCACGGTTGTACGGAAAAAACCCTAGAATCGAAGGTGAAACATGACAGATTGCATTAATTGTCTTTCATTAATATCCAGATGTATTTGAAATGGTGTTATGTATCCCTCACTAAGTCACAAATGACAAATTTAACGAAGTTCTGTGTTTAATTTATCGTATTTCACTTTTTTGAAAGTTGTGTTTAAATGACCCGGGTTTTGATGACGTAACCATGTTCTAATATTAGATCCCAAATGCTGCATCTCGCTGGGTAATTACTGTAATTTCTGTATTTATTCCAGCTTTTATCGTTGAACCAAATGTAACATTGTTCATTAGGAACACCATTAATTTGTTTAGCACCGTTTTAATTTTTTCTTTGGGAAACTTAATGCAGCTTTAACACCTGATCTCTCTGAAGTGTGTACTTTTATTCTCATCAAAACAAAACTATACAAATCATATTGGTTAAGTGCAATTTGCTAATCAATGCTCAGTTTATGAAAATCATTGAGCAAATATCTTAATAGTCAACAACATGAGTTTCAGACAGACAGATCTTTTATTGAAGTTAAGTGTATGAATGACGTTTTTGCGGATTCAAAAAACTTCTATTCAAAACATTGTGATGGGACTCAAGAAAATGTTAGTACTACCACCTTCGACAGTGGAACATCTTTGCTGGTCTTCAACTGGCTTATGAAAATCATTGAGCAAATATCTTAATAGTCAACAACAGACTAGTTTCAGACAGACAGATCTTTTATTGAAGTTCAGTGTATGAATGACGTTTTCGCGGATTAAAAAAAATTCTATTTAAAACATTGTGATGGGACTCAAGAAAATGGTAGTACTACCACCTGCGACAGTCGAACATCTTTGCTGGTCTTCAACTGGCATATGAAAATCATTGAGCAAATATCCTAATAGTCAACAACAGACTAGTTTCAGACAGACAGATCTTTTATTGAAAGTAAGTGTATAAATGACGTTTTCGCGGATTAAAAAAAATTCTATTCAAAACATTGTGATGGGACTCAAGAATGGTGGAGAAAAGAAAATGGTAGTACTACCACCTGCGACCGTCGAACATCTTTGCTGGTCTTCAACTGGAATCACGGCAATAAAATACCGTTTTTATTTGGATCTACAAATTTTAATAGTGAAAGAAATTAAAAGATGCACGTGTTTTTGTTTCTTGCAAAATTTGTGTTCTTTTGATATGCACTTGGTGCATGAATATTTCACTTGTGGGGGCTAAAAAATACACATGGTCACCTTTTTAATGTTTATAATTAGATGATAATCACTTTTAAACACACATACGTGTACTACACTTCTTTAGTACTTATTTATGTTTTCACACAACTTTATAAACAATTTTAAGTTAAATAGAACAGGCTAATTAAATGGTAAATGTACAACACGCACTTGGCAACTACAAACACAAATGCGAACCAGACAAAATTCAAGTTAAAAAAGCACAAACTGAAACCATTGATAAACCTCCCGATTCTGGAAAGGTGTTGGAGTCAATTTTCAGTGGTGCAAAATTTTAGGCAGACGTCAAACTGTCCGTACTACCTATTGCTATCATGTGCTATTTTGAATTTTTATGAAATAATGCCCTTAAAAGTAGCTCATAACAGAAATAATGCATTCAAAAGAAGGACATGGCAATTAAAAAAGAAAAGGTTTTTTGGAAGTAAGTATCATTGATTGTGACCAAGTTAAGCTGTTTCAGTAAGAACAAAAACTCACCAAAGTTAGAAGTACATGTACACGTGCTTGCTTGTTACAAAATGTCTAGTTGTCTAGCTAAAGGAATCAATTACTTTTTCTATTGATAATGAAATCTGTTGATTTTTTCATTATATCGAAAATGAAATAATTGGATACAATTAGACGTTTGATCTTGATCAATCAATAGTTTTTAGCTCTTTGGCCACTGACCTGATGGCAGATTATTAGTCATTTTGTTGGTTCCAATCTCCGGCTAATAATGTCTAATTCTGAGTTCATGCGAAGGTTAACTAGAATATTCAATTATGTGAATCGGATTATTCATTATATTGAATTATACCTTGATCACCTTGAATTTTAGGACGTTAAACATTATTAGATACAGTCAAAACTAGACACGTAATTCTATTTTGGTAAAACACAATACAATATTTCTACAAAGAATACTTTGATATTCAATGCCGCTGATTTCTCATTTGAAATGGCCAAAACGTTAATTCGTTTTGATTTTTTAAAAGTTCTTTTCACGCTTTCTCTACAACTTTCTCTTTCTAGATTCGGTGCCTAAGCGAAACCACTAACTTAATTCAAAAGTTTGATGTATAAATTAAATTTTATTCATCCATCAATGTTCCCCTTTTTCATTTAGCTTATTATTTGTAGATGTTCAGATACGTTTTAAGATTAAGTATCTGTTTTACCAGAGTCTGGTCACTTTGCAAAATGAAACATGTTTACAATGAATGAATTATGTTGATCATTGATAATTCAAAAGTGATAGAGTAGATGAATATATTAACAATCTGATGAACAATAAAGTCTTTTGACAACTTTTTAAGTGGACAAGTAGATAAAACATACAAGAAAGAAATTTTATGATAAGGTCATTCCATTGCTAAATTAGATGTACCGGTATGTACGTGATATACTATACTTTTACTGTTAGTATTTTATATTCTGATTTCAATAGTAGATTCTACATCTATACATGTGTGTGTTTTTAGGATACTTCGTTAAAACTGATGTTATTGTTTGGAATGAATAATTCTAGTTCACAATTTTAAAAAAACCTGCTACTGAAAAACATGCATTTGGCAACAGCAAACTCAACTAAACACAACAAAATAGAATGTAGTGATTAAAACAAAATTAAACAAGAAATGACCAATGATTAAAAAATCTCGGCTTAAGATAATGTTTAATGATTTTGTAATAGCTTTTATAAGAGTTTCAACAATTCGTTTATTTCTATTCAGGCCCATTATCAAAAATTGCATCTCATACCAATGAACATTATCATGTATTATAAAACAGCCCTTTCGTTTAATTTATTTTTTTTCACAAGTTGAAAAACTTGATTGTTTGCTTAAGTAACTGCAATATCGAATGAAGTTAATTGACATGAGCTACAGAAACAAGAACTGTTCTTGAATTCAAGATTAGCCGTAATCTTCAAGATTCTAAGATGAAAATTCGATCTGTCACATCGCGAATTGGACCACTTAAGAAAGATATCACAATAATATATCGACTTTACATTGGAGCAAATAATTAGATAGAACAATACTATTGATTGGTGCATGTAACGGCGTGATGTAATCACGACTTTCTAAAGTAAGCATGTTACAACCGTGATGTAACCAAATCTGTGACTTGTAAGCATATTTCAGTCATATGTAATCAAATCAGTCAATCGTCAACATATAACCAGCCCTAATGTAATCAAATCTGTCAAAAGTAAGCATATTACAGCCACAATGTTACCAAAATCTGATAATAGTAAACATATTACAGTAGTATTGTATTTTTTTTTACAAAAATTCATATGCTTATTATTTACTGGCAATTTTTAGATAAAAATATAATACAAAAACCTGTTTCATTTTGGTGTGCCAGATGTGCACATTTCGGAAAATTTTTTTCTCATCAATGACATTAGGAGCCGAAAAGTTTGATAGATAAAACACAAGCCAAACAGTTAAAAAATAATGAATCTAAAGTTCCAAAATTATATGAAACCAAATCCAGCTAATGAATGCTTTGCATGAGGGATCAAGCCTTAGTTTTAAAAAAATTCCAAAAATATGACGGCCGAGAATTTTGCTAAATGGTACATTTTCTAATAGTACAAAATAGTGCCTATTGACCTATGGATACCGTCGGGAAGTTTTACTCCACAAGCAGCGGTACCCGCTTATTCAAAGATTACATTAATTTGTTTCTTTTTTATTTTTATTCAAACTGATCGACGAAGACTTTAAAACAATAACAACAACCTTTTTACTTTATATTAACTTTGATTTTGGCAATTGGAAATATTATTATATACCTGTAGTTATATATATAAAAGGTCTGATATTTTTGTATTGGAACGATTAATTCACTAAAGAAAGTCATATTGTCCCAAACTGATATATGATATTTTTGAAATTAAATTTAACATGAAAAAAAATCACATAAACATTCTTAGTTTATTTATCAACAAACATTTTTCATGAAAGATGATGTTTTGTCTCTTTCAAAATGGGGATCAATTTTAGCAGTCTTGATTTCTTATTGTATTATGAAAGGTTATCAAATTTAAAACATCTAGCGATTCTTATCACTAACGCACATACGCTGTTTTCTAGCATGTCGAGGGTACACTGCGATATTGGCAAACGAGTTTGGATGTAATAATATGTTTCTGTATTTTATGGTCATCTTTGTTGTCTCCAAGAAAAAATATAACCATTTTACCCTTATTTAGTCATCGAAGCAAAAAGCGGTCAGTCATGTCTTCAAAATTTATGTTCCCTCTTATATTGGCTAGTCTTGTCTAATATTTACCCAATGTTTGGCGAAAAAAAGATTAGTTGTCTATCAATGAAAACTTCATTTAGAGTTTGTTTTACATCACCTAAATTTCTTTAAGCATGAATTGTATCAGCGTAAGCACACATCTTTGATTTTTAAACTCTTCTTTTGCTCATTTTATTGTTTCCTTTTTTCTTTATTACAAGATTACTTTTGTAGCTATATAAGCAAAGAAGTTTAAAATGCATTACTATCCCTGAAAGCCATTATTAATGTCCAGCTTTTATATTCAGATATAATGGCAGCAATTACAGACGTTCTTGGCACTGAGAGCAGCTTTATGACAAGTTTATTGCACATTTGTTTGTTTTGAGACGATTATGATGTTCCTTTAATGATGACCTCTGTCCAGACGGCACGTACTTACTACAATACGTTCCTGGCGATGTTTCTGTTAGTCTGAACTCGACAAGTAAACACATTTGTTTCAATGGAATGAACACGTGCTGACCATACATTCTTTTATTGTTAGATATCTTTTACTGACAGCCTAGAAATGTTTCCGCATAAGTATATTTTTCTAGAGATAAATCATTTAGGAACAATGGGTAGTCGTTTTAATTGCCCATGTGAACTTTAATCGTGTTTTTTTCCTTCAGGATTCCCTTTTGTCCTCTATACATTGTACAAATTTTTAATTGACATGACATTGAATGAATCAAGGACCTTCAGTCATGCAATAGCTCAAATTATTATTAATAATAATAATAAACACGCCCACATACTAGTAAAAGAAACTTTCTTTTTTAATGTCATGTAATGAACTTGGTTTTTAAACTTAGCACTGTATTTAATATCTTATTAAATGTGCATGTATATATTTTCACACAAGTATTTGATATCTTAACACATGTATATATTTTATTTAACATTGGTTTTAAGTCTTATTATATGCTTATAGTCAAAAGTGTCTCATAAGTCTTTAATGGCTGGATGCCGTATGTTTTATACTGATTGTAATCATTGTATTCATTATATATATATATATATATATATATATATATATATATATATATATATATATATATTTGGCATGTGACACTGTAATACAATACTCAAAAAAAAAAAATAATAATAAAAAAAAACTTTACTTAGGCATAATGCACCTTTAATCCATTCCGCGTTACCAAAACGTTTTGTTTTTGATAATTTGGTAAATAATTATTTTGATAGTTATTTCTCAACGAGGGACAATATAAACATTACTAATCAAACTGTACTTGTTTATTTTGTATACATCATCTGGTTCATCAAATATTTTCATGACCTTCTAAATAAGTTTTTTAATCCGATTTTTTTTCTTTTTGAAATAAATTAATAGTTAATTACTTGTCTTCTCCAGACGTGCAGACGACATCCATCACGTGTGAACACTATTTAAATGTCCGTCTGTTGTTTACGACAAACATATTGACATTTGGCTGAATACACGCGTTCACAATAATGTTTCTGACAGAATTAAGATATTTTCTCAGTGATATAGTTTTAAAATAATTATTTTCATAACAATTAATAACCTTATGACTTTCGATATAAATTTTGGTTCATTTTCTTTAATTTCTATTTAAAGCACGTTGTAAAAAAAGGTGTGAAAAGTAGTGGAATAAAGATGCTAATCGCTCCAGTAATGATTTTTTTATACATTATGGTGGTCAACTTAGGGATTGTGGAGGAAACTGGAGTACCCAGAGAAAGTCAGACACCGATAATTGGCAAGGGAACTAACAAACGACCTAAAAAAGAACTGTCGGAACAAAATTTAAATCTAAACGGTGAGGGTCACTGTGATCACTCGACAACTCTAAAACGAATGAAAAATTAAACATTTAAAATATCAACAAACAAGCAACCATCTTTGTCTTCAAATTTTCTTAAAACGAAAAACTTACTTTAAAACACCTCGGGTTTGTTTATCCGGGATTGTTTCATAATCATTCACTCAGCTGAGTGTACAAACAACTCAAATATTCCAATTTTTCTTTCATCAATATTTAAAAAATTTGAAAATTTTATTAGACAATGTCTTGTTTTGTAAAAAAAAAAACATACACTAAACAATTAAATTATAAACATTAGATATTCAATTTTAACCTTGCAATACTTAGAAACTGTCATTGAAATATTCCCAAGTTTAAGTCGAGTGTACACTCAATTAAGTAAATGAACTGGGCCCTGTACACCTTTGTTTCTTACTCACATTATTCCAAAATGCAACTAAGAAGTAAGAAAAATAAGTAAAAATACTAAACGGTGTTGAATGTACATATGCGTTTTTTTCAGTTTGTGCTATGTGAATACAGTATTTATTATTATTATTATTATTATTATTATTATTTTATTTAAATGTTTATAGTTCAAATTAATAAGAGAGCGAATTCAGATTAAGTAATTCCATAAACACAATACAAATATCTGTATACTGGTAAGTACACAAGTTGGTCTGTCAACATTGGTGTCAATTCAACGGAAATGTCGACATATTTAAACGCAAGAAAATATCTTGACTTTTATTAATTTCAATTAAGTTCAAGATGTTAAAATTTGAAACTATATTTACTAGCAGTTTTTCCTTTTAAAGGACGACAGTGAAAAAAAACGCAATCGCAAACAATGCTTTTAACTTTATTGCTTTCTAAACGATTAAATCATTTTGTGCAAGGATAAGTTAGTTTTTATATATAATAAAACTCTGAAAAAAAAACAATCAATGTACACGTAAAATCGGTCGATTTATAGAGAATCTGCAATTAAACTGGATAATTTAAAAATATATGATAAACTGCATCATGACAAATAGGCCAATTGCTATGCTGAAGTTTTAGTAAATGTATTTTTTGAACGAAAATCCAAAATCTTTAAATGCGACGACAATTATGATTTAAGAGCCTGTCTCCCGTTATTTAAAAAAGCCAATGCAAATTTTGATAAGATTTTCGACTTCTTGTTTATCACACTAACTTCCGGAAAAATAATTGGCTAAATCTAGTGATAATGTGCCAAATTACCTGATACCGATGGCTATATAATATACAATGTCGATTCTTATCGCGCTTACATATGATAATTGGGGTTTGATTTCCAAATAAGGTAAAATACAGCAGATTTGAACAGATTATCGTTGTATGATTTATAAATGCCTCACATGCTAGTTGCATTTGAATTGATTAAGATTTGAATTAATCATTTCCTCTTTGAAAGCCATATGGGTGTTTACGCTACAGTGAACTACCATACTTTGTATCCCAAAGGGAATTAGTTGGTGATGCAATCTAAACAGAGCACTTATAAGGGAAACCTTTCTTCAGATATAATGGCATTATTATTAAATATGACTAACGAGCATTTATATCTATCACATCGTTGGAGCGGAAATGTTGTTTTCGGATCTGACCAAAGTTTAATCAAGGGAACTGTATAATGATGACGAATCTCTGAGGTTAAAAGGGAAAGATTGAAGTTAAATGATCATAATTACACTATAAATTCATACCCCCGTGATGACATGTTAAAGAGAAAAATCATGACAAAATACTATAATTATTGTAGTCAAACTTGCTTTAAGCAAAATACAAAAACAATTTTTAATAAAAATATATTAATTTATAGTTGAATAATATAGATTTGGCGATCGTGAAAGCAGCTATAAGAAGAGGTAGTAAAAATGACTTATTAAGCTATTTTGAAGATACATGTAGCATGAATATTTTATTAATTTATTCGTGCAAAACGTTGAGAACATAGATTGAAAAATCGTTTTAAATAACAATCAAGATATTGCTTTTCTTATTCGTCTGTTGCAGCGTGAGTTTTTATGCCTTAGATGATTTAATGATACTTATAAGAATCATAAGGGCACGTTGAATTGTACGCTTACCAAAGCTTTTTTTAACATTTAAATAAGCGGATGGTTTAAAAACTATTGAGAGTGATACAAGATACTAGAAAGAAACTATTTTTGTTTTAAGTGGTTTTTTTATTTATTTTTTTTTTATTTTTTTTTTATTTTTATTGTTTTTATTTTTTTTATTTTTTGGATGCTGTTCTTGTAATTATACATACCCCTAAACATGGTTCAATTCATCAACTTAATTCATCTATATTATTATGTTTATTCTTTTTAATTATAGCATTTATTTGGCAGAAGACTGTTTAGTATAAGATTTTAGCTCTTGTTGCAGAATCCCAAGTTTTGCATACATTGAAATGTATTATATAATATAATTGTTTATACTACAGAAACTATTTTATTTAAAGTGCATTTTTTTTGGAAATATGTTTACCTTCATGACGTAATTCTACTAAAAGTAACAATTGTAAGCTTAACTAGGAAGTCCCTGAATGAAATATTTACAACGTACTAATATAAAGAAGGTATACCGGACATAAAATTTTAAATGTTAGTTAACGCTAGGTTCCTGGTCAGTGCCGACTATCGGATAAAAAGGCTATGTCTACAGTATGTTAAATGTATTATGTATGTGTACAGAAGGTTTAAAAGCGTCGGCGCCTTACTAAACCTTGGTTGGATCCAGTTTTAAAGAGATCATGAAATTGGAACATGTTCTGAAAGTGAAGCTTGATTTCGTCCTCAATCTCAAATCGGTCTCGTTTGACAGAAAAATCTTGGTTTTGTTGTAAAACATCATTTCTCTATTTTGTATATATTAAGAACACGAATGTTAGTTTAAGTGTAAATAAAATTTAATACAATTGTTGCTCTAGGTGACCATGTCTCTAGATATGTTATCAATCTTGTTTAATATTATGCTCTTAAATGTTTATATTTTAACAATTAAACAGAATTTATATCATTTTTTTCAAATCATATCTTTTCTTATAGCACCTTTCTTTTCTTAAAAGTATCATTATTTTTTGAACAGTGATATGCGTGAATGGAATTTGTTAATTACAGTGTCAATTAAGTGTCAATTTCAATGTCATTTATTTCACTCTTGTGTGCACCTTTCTGTGCGAAAATAGCAAGTTAAAACCAAAATAGAATAATCAAATAAAAGGAAAAGTATTTATAGACACATGTCAAACCCTATCAGTCAAAGAGTAAAAGTCATAAAAATAAATCAACGTTTTATTTTTGATTTGTAATTAATGAGTATTTCATTCATATAAACTGTCAGATATACCAAACCATTAAAGTAATAGATTTCTATACATACTTACATAAAATTATTTATTTTAATTTAATTCGTTAAATAATTCTCACTTTTTCACCAAATTTTTTTGAATTTACACGAACAAAACGTTTTGAATTTACACGAACAATTTCAAATGGTTTTAAAATGTGTAACTTTTAAAAATTAAGGATGATTATAATAATAATAATAATAATAATAATAATAATAATAATAATAATAATAAAAAGAGTTAAAATAGTACACGTTAATAATAACAGATAGCTTATATTTTTGACCTACTTTTTAATTATGTGATAAGTTGAAATGGACAAAACAGTTTTAAGCTATAGAGCTAGACAGACAATCGAAGTTCAAGGGAAATTTATCAATCAAGACCTCTGAATCATTATGCAAGACTTTAAACAAAAAACCGTTTTGACGATAAACGGGAAGAATCTAGCGTTTTATCATAACGTAATGTGTTGACCTTTTTAAGTCTTTTAACTTTTTAGCAGGAAATTAACATCAAAATAAAAAATGTGTATTTTCAGATTTTGAACAAGACTAACCCCGTCACAAGATTGAATAGATTAACGTTGCAGGTCTACAATACATACCGAGAATATTTAACTTTTGTCCTTCGAAATTGCTAATAGCAAAATCAGAAACGGTCAAAGAACATTATCATGTATACTGGCATGACTTTTTATGTAATGCATTGTGATGTAGCCCTTGCCAGTACTAGTAGTGCGGAAACATATACAGAGTGTGTGTCATATGTATAAAGGACTCACAGTTAAAACATGACAAACCACTTTTTAAAATGGCAGAAATCTTTTTATTTTAATCGATTTGTATATTTCCCGTGTCGTGGTTGCAAGTTTATTTGCCTGAAACCACAATCCTTTTTATTCATTTTTTTAAATTTTCTTTACTTTAAACAAAATGTAAAAAGATGGTATAAGCGACTTAGTTTACGCATAAATTGTGCCGGTGTGCACAGCCTTTTAATTATACTAAGGTATCGTAACATTTTCCACTTGCAGGGCTAATTCATTTTGTCACTAGCCCTAACGCTTCGAATAAAATCATCTGTTTCTGGTATTTAAGGTCCTAGAAATCAAGAGCTATAGGAGAAACACATGGTGTGTTCACGACACTGCAAGTCACACAAATAATTAATATATTGTTCCACTAAGAACGTCATTTGACGTAAGCGAAATCGGTACTTTGATTAACCTTATGTCATCAATTTTATTTTCATGTAATACTATTACTCTAATTCTTTGTTTTACTAATAAGTGTACATTTACTCAGTTATCAGCATAACTTTGTTTCAGTTTTAATTTTATTAAAAGCGTTAACGACACAAATTGCGTAGATTTATTTTTTGGATATATTTTCTGTAAATAAAAGTATGAAGGCACTATATCCAATCTTATCCTGGATATATTTGACGTCTGTTAGCTCTGTATTCCTTTCATTCTTAATTTTTTTTTATTTTAGCTAGACAGGGGTCGCTTACCATTCGGGAGCACCAGACCTTACTACATTGGTGAAAGTTAACATATTTAACTGAATTAGCCATTTTGCAAAGTTTTTATTTGCTTTTGCTATTGTGATTTGGACAGGATCCGGTATGTTAGTGTTTGATCTCCTGATTGTCTGATAAAGCGGGTTGGGTAGTGTCATAGACGATACACAGCCAGAGAGAGAGAGAGAGAGGGAGAGAGAAAGAGAGAGAGAGAGCAGTTCAATGATGTCAACTTTCCCCTATCTATCTATCTATCTATCTATCTATCTATCTATCTATCTATCTATCTATAAAGACAGCACTTTCTATATTATGCCTTTTTAATACCTTGTGACGTTTTTGCGATTTCATATCTAATTAAGCTATAATTTTTCTTATTTATTCAATTACGTTTTTTATCATATTTCAATTACCAACTCTATACCATTGCAACTCAAGTCTTCAGGCAAATTTTAACATCTGACTAAGCTATATTGACATAAACAGTTATCATATTCTAAAACAAAAATAAATTCCAAATGATAAATATTTCAGATGACATTATTTTAAAATTTCATTTAAATTTGAAATAATACATATTTTATTATCATGTAATAAATCGCCTTGATATATATTTAAACGCATTTTAGACAAAATTTAATTGTATTTTAAAAAATAACACATTTAAATGTATTTAATTTTCACTGTTTTCCCCCCAGAGCGTGTATGATTTATTGCCGATATTATGTTTTAAAAATCATACTTATTTATCAATTGCAAGCGTTAGACATTAAAAAACAGCCTTCGCAATACATTCACTGGTATACATGTAGTTTTATCAATTTGCAGCATATACTTGACAACATCCGTTTATTGAACAAACTTTTCACCTGAAACAACCTTTACTAACCTGCTTGAATCATTACCTGAAATCAATAAATTAGTCATAAAACTATATGAATCATAACTGGTATTACTAATTTAAATTACAGCTAATTAATCAATGTTTACCCGTACTTATCTCAAAACACAATGGTTTAACATTTTAAAATTTCAGAATGATGTTGAATCCTTTAAAACTACGCAAAAGCGGAAATTTATTGAGGTTTTTCCGAAGATTATTTCCAATTAACACACAAAATATGTTTTATATATGTAAAAAAGAAAACATGCAGATTACATGACAATATTTTATAACAATTGAACACTTAGGGTCATTGTCATGTTTGACGAGCGCCGAATACATCGACTTAACACTGTTTGATGTGAGTAATCCAAGAGCAACTTGATTTCAAGTTTAGAGGTCGATAAATCGAGAGTTTGTCTCTTCATCACTTTTTGTAATCTATGAAAGTATTCAAAATATACTGTTTATGTATCAGTTTTCAAAGTTTTTTTTACAATGCTTTTTTTTTTGGATCATGAGTTGGACATTGACCGTTATGTTTGTTTTTGTATGCCTATAAAAGATCTTCATTTTCTGTTTTTTTTTTTGTTTTTGTTTTTGTTTTTTTTGTTTTTTTTGTTTGTTTTTTTTTCCTGTTTTTTTTTACTGTTCTGAGCCGTTCTAAGCCATACCTGTATCATTATACCTGTTGTAAAACCGAGTCGAGTCTAAAAGTTTAGTGAAAACCTTGTCATTGAGATGATGTTTTCATTTGTCCTGTATGATGGCGGTTTAAGTTAGGTTGATTAGCTTTCAATGTTGTATTTATTAATTTGGTTTAAACCGATTAAGTGAACAATGTTGCTTGTACATAAATCTGATCCCGAAACTAATTGTCAAATGCGGTTCTTAATAGCACACTTAACGTTGTTTTGTCATTATATATGTGCGGATTTGGAGTGTTGTAAATAGAATAACTAATGAGGTAATGAGGTAATGAGTAATAATATTGGGGCGAAATGGGTTCTTGAAACATAGAAGGATTCACAGCATGTCATATTTTAACAAATTGACAAAACATTTTAACAGGAATTTTGATGCACTTCATAAACTACGACTCAAATTGTGTAAAAAGAAGATAATAAATAAAGAAATGTTGCATGTAATGGTCGTTTCTAAACATTTGTAACCACAACGACGAATTTTATTACTAGTTCAACTTTATGTACACCGCATCTATTGTGTATAATAAGTTATCGTATATATATTTCTACCTTTATCATAAGTATTCAAAAAGGACGTAAAATAGCCGAAGAATCGGTGGCTGCAGCATTTTGGGGTTACATATCATCAAGTAGCTACTGGCTACTTGCAACAAAATTTGCAAGAGCAACAACACAGAAATGAAAGTCTGTCTATTGAGCCGATTCAACAAGAAATTTAATGCGCATTTAAGGAACTACTGAAGGGATAGATTGAACCGACAAATATTACTCAACCGCACCATAATTTACCCTTTATATCTGATGTTCGTCTACAGTTGGGAGTGAAATTATCTTGCCCTTTGTATTTTGCTCTATTTCTAAACCTTTCTATATACTTTCGTCTACAGTTCCTTTTTTATAATTTTTCTTGTATACATATTAAAGGTCCAAAAACGTCACTTTTTACGACCAGTGTATTTGAAAAGTCCATTAATTATAGCGATTCTAGGAAGATTAAAAGCATGATATGAAAACTAATGCTATTTTCTTGCTACTTTTTCCAATAAGCTTAAAAGTTTATTAAAATAGACCACAGACAGATGTTCACTCATACCTCTTTTTACAGTATGTAGAGTCTAAACTGCATGTGATATAAATGTTAATTCTCTACGTCGTTTTCTAGTGATATTCCATTCCAAAGAATAAACCAAACTGTTCTGTAATGGCTAGAAAAGTATTGATTGAGATACAGATTTGTTACTTAATTACAATTGAATTAGGTACATGTACATTGTATAATGATATCTCCATTGTTTTTTAATTATAACTGACTTTTATCGCAATAAATGCATATTTAAGTAAGTTTCTTAAGAATTGTTAAAATGAATGATCTTCAAGTAATAAAGAAAGTTATAGTTGTTATTGTGATGACATTTCTTAAAAAAGTATGTTTTCAAGGTCAATTATCATGTTATTGTGTAAAACATTAACCTCGCTCGCTCTTAATTTATTGGTAATTAAACGGAATGTTTCCCTCTGTAATGATGTTTTTTCTTTGTTCCTAACTAAATAAATAAATGATCATTTTTTGAAATTTTAATTTTTTTAATAACTACCCTTTCTTTCTATCTATCCATCTATCTATCTATCTATCTATCTATCTATCTATCTATCTATCTATCTATCTATCTATCTATCTATCTGCTTTTTTAATTGATACAATTCAAAAGTTACACAAATCAATATTAATACTACAATTCAAAAGAATAAATGTCAATTTTATGATCATGATCCACATAAACTTTATCAATTGTTTACGTTCTAAGATGGTTAACAACCGTTTAATTTTAATGATTGTTGTAACTTGCATAATATCTGGATTTTCTTAACACAGTTTTTTTTTTTATTTTAATCTTTGTTATCTTGTGTGTTTGAAATTATGATACTAATAACACATCAATTTTAAGGTGCTCTCATTGATGTTAATGAAAAGCATGTCTTAATTCTCATTTTATTATTCAACATCAAATTGGTTCAAGTCTTTAATTGAAGTCAGTGTTAAATTATCCTCAGTTTATTGATAAATGAAGGAATTTCTTCTCTATTTCAGGATCTATTGAGACCCTTTCTTTGTCACTGTTGTACATGTATATCCCATCGCTTTTAGCACTGTCAGTAACGAGACGTTTAAGCTTATTTATAAGCACACATACAAAGGTTGTCTGCCACCAACTTTTAAAGCATTGAAGACAGAACGGAAGTATTCCTGGTTGTAATTACATTTCTCCTATCCAATAAATCTCGTTAGTTAAAATTCAGACAGTATTTTTTATTTCCAGTACAAAAGTAATTTTCCAAAACAAACTTAAATATTTAAGACATCGTTGATGATAACGTAAAATGATATATGTGATATATATACTAAGATATTCCAAAATATTGTATAAAATTATTAACTCATTATAACATTGTATATCACACAATACTTGCAATGTAACTTTCAAAGGCGTTTATCATTTCCATTTCTCAGACCAAACAAAAGAGGGTTCCGTAAGGATGATTGTTTAATGTGTGCCACCTCTATGGATTCAACCAAGGCTGACTGAAAGTAAAAATGTGTTTTTTTTCTGGTTGAAATTTAACTGGTTGGCTCGAAATCAGTACAATAAAGCGAATATCTGAGGTATTTATCTGTGACAATACAAGAGAGCGTGTTAGTCAGACGTGTGCACTATTCTAAAGCAGCCCAAAAACACTTGCATAAACTGAAGGTTTACGCGAAATTCTGTTTAGATTAGTCCATCAGATTATTAAGAAAATAATCCCCACGTGGGTAGCTGAAAAACTGCAGCATTCAAACAACCAAATTAGTTAAGCATTTCCTCTATAAATGGAAATTGTATTCCAATTGATACAGATTAATATAGTATTAACAGATTTGTTTCTAAATCATAAGTGAGATAGATTTAATCCCCTATAAAAGCATTTTTTTCTTGTAAAGTTATCCCTCACAATGGAGAGATTTATTCTTTAATGGTGATTGAGGTTATGATAACGAATTAATCTCGAGATAATAAGAAAAATAAACAGGTCTTTTTTTTAAATAAATAGTTGTACACCTTGTAGATGCTTTTTATTTGCATTGAAAAATAGAATAGAGAATTATTTTATTTTATTTTATTTTATTTTGACAAAAGACAAAGCACCAAGAGAAATGGTACAAACATTTATACCTTTTATGGTATGTTATGCTTGATTCTATCAAATATTTAAAAATGTTGTAGTTGTTAATAAAAGTGAAAACAATGAATTATCTCTGAGTTTTATTAAAAATTAAAAAGATCCCTTCACTTTGAGTCTTATAAGATTGATTGATTGATTTAATTGGGTTATACGTTCCAGTCAAGATCATTTCACTTATACTGAGACGTCACCAGCTATAAGTTAAATGGCAGAAATTTGGACCTTTGCAGATCCCATAGGGCAATGTACAGAGAGGGTTATTAAACGTGCAAGCCTGCCCTGACGTGGGACATCGGTTATTAAGGTCTCATCCTAAGGACCTCGTGACTTTTATTTCTAAATGCCGAGTGCTTGGCGAAAGAACAGTTACTACTGATTTTAAGTCATAGTCATAGGCCCAACCCCCACATACGAAACGAGCACTCCACCAACTGAACTATCGTAGTGGTGAGTCTTATATGAACTGATTTTTTTAAATGAAGCATTTAAACTTTCTATAATGCATATGCTCAACAACTATCTGCCAACATAGATTTACGTTTGCTCTTAATCAATAAAAACACAGAACGGAAGTACTTCCTTTTGAAATGACGTTTCTTTTTTGTTCCTATCTAGTTCGTTATCCTGATGCTTGACAGTGCTTAATGGATCTCGGTATTGACAAATATTTGTTTCGTGTGCAAATTTGTTTCACATCAGTGGAACCAGTACCTGCTCATTTAAATTGAATAAAACATCAAATCATCTCTGTATATCATGTTATTTACAATATGTCTTTGCCATAATCATTCAGGGCTTTAAAACAGTTTAATTAAAAATGGATAAACATTGCAAACATTGCAAAATGTAGAGGAAAATATAACAGTGTATCATGACATATAACTTGAAGAACTGGCTGGTAATGGTTTGATGTCCCGTTTGTTTATACTAAGAAAACTAAAGTTGTAAGGTGTAAATAAGAATCCCAATGTCTGTCTGTTTTGTTACAATTCGTGTCCGTTAGATTATGTCTATATCTATTTGTGGATTTTGATCAAACTTTGTATAAATGTATTTAAGATAAGACGATGAGGTGTGATCACTAGTTGGCTGTGTTGATTAAAGACAAGACACAGAGGGAAATAGAAACGGTAGGCTCGAGGATATTTCGTTATCAAAGACAGTCTATCTATTTACATTTGTACGACTTTTTTTAAATTTTATTTTATATATATATATATATATATATATATATATATATATATATATATATATATATATATATATATATATATATAAAATTCGCTTTTAGTTATTCTGTTTTTGTTTGTTTTGGTTTGGTTTAAGCTTTTCCGAAGTACACATTATTCAACATCATTTTCATTTTTTCTTTTGTAAACAGTGTAAACAGCCAAAAAACCCTAGAATTCAATTTCTTCAAATATAAATCACGTTGTCCTGTTGAAGAAAGATAGCCGTCTTAATTGCAATTTTAGCTAAGCCGTTTACAAGTAATTCCCACAATGTTAGGATTTGTGATGTTGGGTAAAATTCTTTATTAGATACATGTGCTGAGTGTATATACATGACATCCTAATATCAACAAGTAGTTACTGAACATATCTTAACTGACAGATAAGTCGAAGAAATGTATTAAAATCAATCTTCGTAGTTTAATTGAATTATTTAAAGTAATATCTGTAGATTCGTGTTTATTGATCATCAAACAAAGTAAACAGTAGACAGAGTTACTTAGTGTAAGTCTGGGTCATTGTCGATGTATATGTAAAGATGCATTAAGTTTTTCAATTTTCTGAATTTTTTTTGATTTTCTAAAAATATATTTAAAAAAAAAAAAAAAAAAAAAAAAAAAAGATATTTTCTAACCACGATCCGTGAGATTCATTTTCTAA
This sequence comes from Tegillarca granosa, assembly GCA_029721355.1. NCBI lineage: Eukaryota > Metazoa > Mollusca > Bivalvia > Arcoida > Arcidae > Tegillarca > Tegillarca granosa. The sequence goes on along the minus strand of CM056600.1, from coordinate 16,581,378 downwards.
AATTTCATTTCTTTTAGCTGTAAATAAACGGAATCCTCTGACCGGTTGGTCAATGTTAAACGATGGTAATTATTAGCTTGGAGCATGCGCACGGATGTACGGAAAAACCCATGAATCGAAGGTGAAACATGACAAATTGCATTAATTGTCCGTAATTAATATCCAGATGTATTTGAAATGGTGTTATGTATCCCTTATTAAGTCACAAATGACAAATTCAACGAAGTTCTGTGTTCAATTTATCGCATGTCACCGTTTCTAAAGTTGTGCTTTAATGACCCGGGTTTTGATGACGTAACCATGTTCTAATATTAGATCCTAAATGCTGCATCTCACTGGGTAATTACTGTAATTTCTGTATTTATTCGAGCTTTTATCGTTGAATCAAATGTAACATTGTTCATTAGGAACAACATTAATTAAATTAGCACCGTTTTAATTTTTTCTTAGGAAAACTTAATGCAGCTTTATTGTGTCCAGGTACATGAAAATAAAAAAAAGTCAAGTCAAGGAAAAAAAATTAAAAAAAAAAATTGAAGGTACTCGTGTTAAGTACATTTAACACATTCTTCGAGATTCGAGATTCTTAAATTTTGAAAGTTGACATCTATGGAATAATGAATCTGTTAAAAGCATATTTCACTAAAAGACGGGTGAATAAGGCGATTTGTAAGTGTTTATGGATCATTGATTATAAAATGGATGGGATAGTTCAGGGTTTTTAAATAATTTTATAACAGTCGTTGGTGCTTGTCCAAAGTCGATTAATATTGTATGTTTTGCCTTGTCTAACTTCGTCATGGTGCCAAGTCCTTGTTTCACTGTTGCAAATGAATTTCTTTTGGTCTCGAAAATGAACTTAGATGATGTGCATGTGGATGTAATTGTAACCTACTGTGTAAAATGTACGTCACTGCTTAAATGCAATGGCATTAAAGCTAACGGGTTTAAATTTGAATAGTTGTTAACTGTTCTAACTACATATGTGACATATTTTTGAAATTTACTATACTTTATCTTAATATACGCTTACAGTTATAATTCTAGCTATTAATGACAGTACGGAATCTATTATAGATTCAGATCATTTATTAAAAAGGATAGGGGCGCCTAATAACCTACTATGAATGTACTATGGGCATTGAAAGCTTCCTGACCCACTTGTTAAATAGGCCCATTGACAACTTGTTAGCATTTAATAATTAAGTTACAGTTTAGGTTTCGTACACTATACGAGATTTATATCAATTTAAAATCATCTAGTCATTTTTTGCCTTAGACTATCTCGAATCTTTCTAGAATATAACGTACTTAGGTATTATAATTTAGAATATTTATTCTGCTAAACTTCAGGAGCAAAATGAATTAGACAAAATTACAGTTACCGTTTGCAAATATGTGATAAAATATCATGAGCGCCACACAATACAGTGATATCTCGATAACATACAGAAATTACAATGTAACTTATACATAATATGTGAAATTAACGTACTTAGGTATTATAATTTAGAATATTTATTCTGCTAAACTTCAGGAGCAAAATGAATTAGACAAAATTACAGTTACCGTTTGCAAATATGTGATAAAATATCATGAGCGCCACACAATACAGTGATATCTCGATAACATACAGAAATTACAATGTAACTTATACATAATATGTGAAATCGATTTGCCATGGGGATTTTAGTACTTGTGGCTAATGATTTTTATACAATATGCTCATATTTTAACAACGTATGGTCTGTTGGTTAACATTTTCAACTGACCTAAGAAAACTGTTGCCGTTATATTATGACGTAAGACTATAAATGCAAACTGCAACCATTAAAATGTTCATACATTTCCGAATATAGAATGCAGAGCATGTATCTTTATATAAAACGTATGAAAATCTTTATCTTTTTTCAATCATTTTTTCATGAATATTTTCCAAAAATGACCAGCATTTTTTAAAGTAACAGCTCTAAATTTTTTTAAAAGATAACGCATCTGGTAACAATGTCCTGAAATATCACAGAAAAGTACATCTAATCCGGCATAAATAATGCTTTGGGTTTAAAAAAAAAGTCTATTAAGTTTCAAATGAATCTCTTCTCGACGTTTTTCTTGCCATTTCGTGTTTGGTAACTAAAATCTCCGTGTTTGCGATTTATTTATAATTTTGATGTACAATAGTTGGTTAATATCATTAATTACATGCAGTTTATTTTTATGTTAAAAATTGAAATACATATGCAAGACTTTGATTTACAAAAATATTGATAGTTTTTAAGATTTCTTTGAAAATTTCAATCAATCATAACAGTTTTTCAAAAAAGTTTTTTTTTTTTTAAATATTTTACTGAATTTCTTTTTACTAAATTCATACGTAACTGAAACTATACTTACATGTACAAACCAATGATAACCGATAGGGTGCCCGGACTTTCTAGTTGAACATATATACATGTATGTATATATATAGTCGCAAAAAATGAAACGAAAATGCAACAGAACCACTAAACAATAGATATGATAAAATGAAATAAAGAAATAAAGAGAGAAGAAAAAAGTAAAAATTTTGTGATAAAACATTTCTTCATCATGTTTGATGCAAACTAATTACACAAAAGACTTTCTGACCAAGTGATTCAAACTGATTCCATAAAAGTTTTTCTGACCAGTTTTGTTTTCAGTGAGTGTCGATAAAGGGAAGACTAAAGGTATACGATTTACTCTAAACTCTATTAGTGCATCACATGATAATTTTCACAATACTGATTGGTCAACTGCATGAGGTCTATTCCATATAGTTGCTGGCATTTTTGACAACGACAATAGTACCCTTCACGGCATGGTACTATTGTTTTTCCAGATGCATACTATACCCCGGCGCGTGCTACCTTAGAAACGGTTTCTCCCCCTTGAAGAGTCCGCTATTTGTCATTAACAAAATACCTAATGTTGCAGATATGAATATAGGATATGATAAAGCAAGATATCAATTTTCAATTCCATGCGCAGGCACGGACACTTTACTCCCAAAACAATACTATAGTAGCATAGGACCTGAGTGAAAACATAATGTATAAGTATTGATTACAGGAAGGTCTACTTTTTTCCGTGCGATCTTCAGTAGTAATAAAGATGCAATACATAATAATTGAAACTGTAATTCTTTTAAAACGTATTAATACTCTTAGTGATGTGTAAAAATTGAGCTAAACAGAGACATTTTTAAAGTAAAAGTTTCTTAAGTATTTCATCAATGTCGAGGATAATTTTAGTTATTATGAACTCTTTTTCTAAATAATTTATATGTCATGAACTTTATCTGGAAAATTGGCACTCGAAAGGTGCCAAAAACTTCATCAAAAGCAAAAACATAACAGGCATTTTTCAATTTCCAAAGTCATTTCAAAGTTGAAAATGAACAGATTTGTATTTATGACAGATAATGAACGTTGGTAGCTGACATAAGTATTTATTCATTAAAAGCTCGCAAAGTTCAGCATAATATTTACCTTACACTGATATACCTGACATTTCGGTCTCTGACAAATGATTTGCGCGAACTAAACTGATGTTAACCCTTATTGAAGTACCGGTTTGAAGTCATTACCTCCGCGGATATGAATTAGGAACATATGCTCTTACATATACAAAATTACCCTATATATTTAACAAACTTTTAGTGTAAGGAGATTACGCAATATTCACGAAAAGCCTCATTCCATTACGAATATCACCAACTACAAACATTTCTTTTACATTTCTTCATTAATATATTTGTTCCTTCTAGAACATTCTGATTGATAAAAAATAAACACAACTTCTTCTTCTTCTTCTTCTTTTTTTTTTTTTTTTTTTTTTTTTTTTTTTTTTTTTTTTTTTTTTTCTTTTTTGTCGTTTGGTAAAGTATAACTTTTTGAATATTGCAAATATCTACCAACTATTATTTAACTATTATTTAATAAGGGGAGGTTTTTTCACAGTTAAACCGTTTCTACCTTTCGTCAAATTCATTACTTGTATCAAAAGACTGATCGTTTGAATGTGCTTATTAAACGAGTATTGCCCGAAGGCCTGGAAGGTGATCATTTTTTGTTGTAGCTATTCGTAGACATTAAATGATTGAGGAAACTTGTCTCGATGCCAAATTGAAATGCCACCTTCAGTGGTGCAATAACTTATTGTTTTACAAAGTAAAGTCACCAAAAATTATGACACATACCAATACGCCTTTGGATATCTATACATACAAGAAACTGATCATAATAATACCATCTTTTTACGAATATGCATTGTACATTGAAATACTTCTTTGTTTATCGAACATATGCACAAGTGATAGAAAAAAAGAAGTGTATAATTTAACAGCAGAAAAGGCTAATCTAAATTAGAACCGTGTTATCATGTAAAACATACGATCATGATATTTATATAAATTAAACATTTAATTGACATTCCCATGGTTCCTTATGTTGCGTGTTATACATCGTAAACGTCACGTGTTTCCTGACATAAATACACCATGTAGGTAGTAATAATAAATATTTAAACATAACACCAAAAAAAATAAACATGTTCAAGGAGAGAGAGAGAGAGAGAGAGAGAGAGAGAGAGAGAGAGAGAGAGAGAGAGAGAGAGCAAAGAATTCAAATTAAATAACAAGTACCTCAAGGCAAAAATCGACAAGATAATAGTTTGACTTTCAGACGCTTGTCACTTACGCATTCAGTGTTATACATTATAGATTTAAGATGATCAAGACGTTTTGGCCAAGGCTTAATTTGAATCATATATGCATGCCGTAAACTACTTTATTTCATATTTAAAGCTAGCATCAAAAGAAAAAATGTATCAAATATCCATATCTTGTATTATTAATGTATTTGTGCTTAATTCAGATTTACATTCGGATCAATGTAATTGATTCCTTCCTCCTTTTTATAAAAAAATCATCCATCTCTTCAGGATCTTACATCAAACAAATCAAACAATATCCGAATCGTTGTTCAACTTATGAAATAGAATAAAGAATCCTACAAGAAAACCGGATTTTAGCCTCAGAAAAGACAATTAAAACTACAAATATGATGATGATGATGATGGAGTGAGGTTCTGCATTCATACGGACATAACAAAAATGTAACTTTTTGATTGTCAATCATTAAATAGACAGCGCTGAAAGCACTGCATTACAAAACATTCTAACTTGTTTTCATTTAATTGGCGATAGTTGAATTAAATAGCGTTGGAAATACCTAGCTTATAGGGTATGAATATCAGTTTACATTATAAGAACTTTTCCCTTTTCATCGTAAAAGCTGTTTAAGGTTTTTTATATTTGTTTCCATTTGTAATTGATGGGCAACATTTAAATTATGAGGTAATTCTATACTAATGGGTACCAATGTCAGAGATCTTTATAAGAATATGAATCTGAAGATTGTTGATTTTGTGTTGCTCAATCTAATTTTTATTTTCTTAATATAAACCTAATATTAGTTTCATTAGTCAAATAAATATCATTTTTAGCTTCATTTTCTGATATCAAATACAAATAATTACGTTAAAGAAAATAAAATCGTGTTTAATTGACTTTGTTTAATGAACCGTGGGTGCAAGCTGAAATCTTAGATTTATAATTAGCGATAACATGAAAAAGATAAAACTGAATAAGACGTACAATAACAGAGTTTTTTATTATTATTATTATTATTATTAGTATTATTATTATTATTATTATTATTATTATTATTATTATTATTAAGTCTTTATTACACACAAACAAATCCCCATCGTCCTGCAAATAGAAGAGGCTGAATATTAAATATTTAGCAAATATCCGAATGGTTTGTCTTTCAAAATCTTTGAAGGTCGCGAGGTTTCGTAGCCTTGTTTTGAAAATGGAAGGTGTCGAAAACACACACCAGGGAATTTGAATCGAATTCTCAAATCTTCGGCGATGCCATCTTAAAATATATAAATGTTTTTTTTTTTTTTTTTTTTTT